>JAIEZT010000232.1:7500-77299 GCA_019594935.1 Periophthalmus modestus
GTGTGCGTATGTGTGTGTGGGTATACTTTGTGTGTGTGTGCGCATGTGTGTGTGGGTATGCTTGTGTGTGTTTGTGTGGGTGTGCATGTGTGTGTGCATGCGAGCGTGTGTGTCTGTGTGTGTGTGCGTGCGTGTGTGTGTGTGTGTGCTTATGTGTGTGTGTGTCTGTGCGTGCGTGTGTTTGTATGTGTGTTCATTTGTGTGTGGGTGTGCTTGTGTGCGTTTGTGTGTGTGTGCATGTGTGTTCAGTGTGTTCATGTGTTTGTGTGTATGTTTGTGTGCGTGTGTTTGTGTGTGTTTATGCGTGTGTGTGTGTGTGTGTGTGTGTGTGCGTGCATGCATGGATGTAAAGTTCATTGAAGTTAAAGGGAAGAGAGAAAGAGCGAGTGCGAGCAGTTGAGCTTGAGTGAAAAAACTTACAAAAAATGTAAATTAATAGTGATTGTAAAAAAATCTGGAACGATAATTTTTGGGGTCAGTTTTTCTTGTGGGACTTTTTCTTAGAACTAGTTGGGAACTTTTTGTTATTTTTGCTGTTCTACGTTTAGATTTGAGCTGTGGAGGGTTGGATTAATCACTTCTCTGACTCATTACAGATGCAAACTAAGAACTGTTTGATTCTGCTGTTTATTTACTACAGTTGTGTCTTTTAACCATTTTAAACATTTTGAATCATTTTTGGGGGATAATTTTACTTTTAGGTTTTTGTGTCAGTGGCATAAATAAGTTTCAATATTATCGTTATCCCCAAAACTACTGTAAATGAACAAAAAGTATTTTTCTTCAGTGTATTTTTGAATCTCCAACATCTTGCAACATTGGAATTTATCCATTTTAGGGTAAATAAAGATTTTTATCTTACCCATTTGTTGAATATCTTTCCCTGCTCTTCACCCCCTTTTATCACTGCTTCCATTCTCACTGTCTCACTGTGTCACAGAAATTAAGCATCGGGGCCAAAAATCAAATAAAACAGTGAAAAACCAAACATGCCTTTTATATTTTTTGGGGGGTAACGATTTGCTTTGTTTAGGTTTTGCTGTGAATTTTATGTTTTATTACTACAATGGAAAACCATTATTTCCCTTAAGTGTCCTTCCTCTTTCTCTGAGTAAGCTTGGAAATTCTACAGTTAATAGTGTCTGGAGCTTGGCTAATTAGCAAGACAGCTATTACCACTATAAGGCTAACAGAAACACATTTGGTAGCTCAAACTATTTAAACCGTTTGTGATCGGAACGAGTCTGGTGACGGTTTGGACTGGAAATATTTAGACTCTTTCCCTGGTTTATTCTTCCTCTTCTTCTAATGTCTTCCGGCAGGCTGCATGCTAGTTTAGCGTTATGTTACCCCCTTTTGATTAGTATAAAACACTATTTTACTTCATATGCTGTAGTATTCACCTTATTCTGGAAGTTGCCGTGGGGCGCCGCCATCATCATTTGGGTTCTGTTATTTTGCATGGGGCTGCCACCACAAAGAAAGCTCCGTTTAGTACATAGACTGTATAAAGAAGTGGATTAAGTGAGTGTGTCATCACCCATAGCGTTCGGCCCCAGTATAATCAAACTCATCGAGGCTAGCAGTTATAGGGGGGAATTTGATTGCAAGTATCATAGCAACCAAAGAGCCAATTCACGGCAAGGTTGTGAAAGGTAACACCCCTTCTCGCCCGATTGTTTAGCAGGGAGCAGGCGCATAGCAACACTGTCAATCAAACCTGTTAGTAACGCTAGTGGATGTGACCTCAGGGAAGGAAGGCACCTGATTTGTCTGTTATTAATGTTCATATCTTGATTTATGGGCAAAATAGTGAAATAAAGAAAAGAGGATCGTGCAGAGCGGGTTAAAACGAACATTTAAGACCAAAATGATGAGTCCGACAGCAGCAGTTGCAGAGAGAGGGACCACAGTTTTTCAATGTAAAATGAATCTATGTGAGTCGATGGAGCTGGAACTGTGCCCATGCTCACTTTCTATTTGAAACGGGGCGGATAGCTGGTTAGGTATGTACATTTATATATACAGTCTGTGGTTTTAGTAGCATTTATGGCAACAGTGTGGGCGGGGTCAAATAAGGTCGCCGGGTTGGTGGATAGGAGGAATTTTATCACAGCTTTATCAACCAATCCTGAACTACACCTAGACCAAAATAATGTCTTGAATGAGTAAACTGTAAACCAGACAGATCTGACAGTTCATTCAATATAAAAATTTAACAATAAACTTGTGTTTTCTATACTTTATGCTAGATAATAGAGCACGGTGAGCTGAGTCCATACCTCCACACTGACACAACCCATGTTCTTGTTTACCTGATTTTTTAAAAGCCCTAAGCCCACACTGCCTCAGTTGTGCTGCTTTAACTCGGTTACTTTTGCTGGCTGATACCACATGCCTATTGTTCTGAATTCCTGGTTGGCAGTTAAAATAAGTGGGTTTATTGACTTGGTGTGTTGAAAATGTGTGTAGCATTTTTTGGCTAGAAAACGGCAAAAAATATTGCTCAAACTAAGTGAAAAATAGTACACACTTGGCAAAGCAGCACCCAGGGTAGGTAGTGATGTGACTCTTTACACTGCTCAGTTAATCGAAATTACTGTAGCTGTAACACTCTGCAGATCTACATCAAATAAGACCCAAAATAAGACCCAAACTCTAAATGTCTCTGGTTAAATTTATGTGTCATTTTTAGACTTGTGCAGTGTGAAGTACATGCATGTCTTTGGAGGAAAGAGGAAACGATGACATCATCCTTCATTGGTGGTTTTCATATTTTAAAATGTGATGATGTCATATTCTCAGCTCAGAGGCAAAAGCCAGATTTCACTATTGATCACATGTACTTTACCATGAAATATTCAAAATGTTAATATAGAAATCTTGAACTTGATCATTTCTATGAGTGACTAGACCCAAGAATTTACTGTGTTGCAACAAAAACCTGCATTTTGAAACTATAGCCTGTATAATGAGCATTCGGCTCCACAGCATTCGGCTCCAGTCAAATGAAGCTCATCAAGGCCAGCAGTTATAGGGGCCAATTTAGAACCGAGTTACATATTAGGAATTCCAACAGCGAGTATCATAGCAACCAAAGAGCCAATAAGGAGCAAGGCTGTTGAAAGTCCTTCCCACCCGCATTGCTGGTTTAGCACAGAGCGGGGGCTTAGCCTGATTAATGTTCATGTCTTGTATCACTGACAAAATAGTGAAATAAAAACATCAGGATCATATAGAGCAGGTTAATACGAATATTGTAAGACCAAAATAACGAGTGACAGCAGCAGTTACAGAGAGAGGGGCCACAGTTTTTCAATGTAAAATTAATTGGAGCCAGAGACATTGGAGTGGGAAGTACACCCATGATCACTTCCTATTTGGAACACGGCAGCTAGCAGATTAGCTATGTCCAATTATATATACAGTCTATGGTTGTAACACAGTGAGTTCTTGGGTTTAATCACTAATAGACATGATCAGGTTCAACATTTGTGAATTTACAGATTGTATATTTCATGGCAAAGTACAAACTTGCCCTTGCCCTGTACCTGTGAGTATGACATCATCACATTCTAGAGTCTGAAACCAGCACATTATTATCTTAAAAGTTTGAACTTTACAAAATACAGACTTTTTGATGAAGGAATGTTTGAGGAAGGGAGTAGAGCGCTTTGGCCTGGTGGGTGCTGGTCAGAGGGCTGCCCCCTGTGCCACATCCAGTCCCTGGCCTAACACAAGCCAGTCCCCAGCTAATTAGTGGTCCCAACGGGAGGCGTCGTTAAGCGGAGCCTAACGAGCTGCGCCGCGCTCCGCGCTGGTCAATCTAATCAGACAGAGGTGGGGAGGAAGTGCCTTGGCCCTTATTAACGCCACGAGAGGGCTGAGAGGCTGAGGTTTGTGACTGGAACAGGAGGGGAGAGGGGAGGAGAGGGGAGAGATGAGGGAGAGGGGGAGGACAGCGCGGGAGGGGAGAGGAGAGAGAGGAAACGGGAGAGGAGAGGGAAAAGGAGAGGCAGAGGGGAGGCAAGGGGAGAGAGAGGAGAGGGGGAAAGAAGAGGGTGGAGAGGGGAGGAGAAGCTAAGGACTAGAAGTGAGACTGTACCAGGAGAGGAAGGGAGGAGAGGAGGGGTAGAAGAGGGGGAGCGTAGCTAGATCAGCTTGAACAGATTAGGGACAGGTAGCCAGAGACACGCGGAGCAATGACCTCCACAATCAACGGTCAGTGTTTTCTCATCTAGTGCATTCTGGACATGTGGAGAAGGGAGAGGGTGGATGGAGAGGACAATGTGGGCAGAGGGGAGAGTGTGGCGGAGGGGAGAGTGTGGACCTGGGACGTGTGGATGGAGGGAGAGTGTGGACCTGGACGTGTGGATGGAGGGAGAGTGTGGACCTGGAAGTGAGGGCCAAAGAAGAGTGTGGACCAGGATGTGTGGATGGAGGGGGAGAGTGGACCTAGACGTGTGGACGGAGTGTAGAGTGTGGACCTGGACGTGTGGACGGAGGGAGAGTGTGGATGCAGCGAGAGAGTGGACCTAGACGTGTGGACGGAGGGGAGAGAGTGGACCTGGACATGTGTACGGCGGGGAGAGTGTGGACCTGGATGTGTGGAGAAGGGAGAGTGTGGACAGAGGGGAGAGTGTGTATGGAGGGAGAGTGTTGACCTGGATGTGTGGAGAAGGGAGAGTGTGGACCTGGATTTGTGGTGGAGAGGACAGTGTGGACCTGGACTTGTGGATGTGGACCTGTGTCTGAAGTTTGAAGTCTGCAGGTGGACTTTATGCTTCTGTCTGGTCTTTTACTCTAATCAAAGGCACACGTACATTATAGTTTTACATTTTGCTTTATGTAAATGACAACATTGCCCTAAAAATGCATTCTATTAAAAAGTTCCAAACTGTGATTAAAACTTCAACAAGCAACAAAGAGCCTACCTAGTGCGGTGTATCAATAAAAAAAACCCAAAAAAAACAAAAACAAATAGTGAAGTAAGTAGGAAGGAGTGGGCGGGGACTCGGAGGAGCTGAAAACGAGACTGGAAGCCTTAGAAGCTCTTAAAAGTTGATTTTACATAATATAACTTACCCTGATGTTACGATGCTCACAGCCCATCAAATAACGTGCCAAAACATACACAAGTCATCTCTGTAGTCAAACGAACTCAAGCCAAAGACACAGTTCAAATGCAAATGCCCCAAAATGTCAGCATTATGTTATGGGTGAATGACAATATTCTAGGAAATATTAAAGGAGGTGTGATGCCCACTGAAACGGGTTGCCAGTTGTCAGATTTTGTTTACAACTCTTTGCTTTCTTGTCTACTATCCACCATATGCACTGTAGCTGGGTCTGGAATGGAAGGGCATCTGATATAATAAAGCGTGAGAGTAAATCGTGTAGCTCATTTATTTAGAATGTGTAGTTCAAAGTCTAATTTAAAGTAACTGGTGTGGTGTAGTGCGACTCTAGGCCATTATAACATATATATTTCTAAAGGCCTATATATTTAACAGTGTCATTTTCACATATATAATTTAGTAAAGACCACATAAATGCCATGCCACAACTTTTTATGCTTTGCATTATGGGTACTAGCCACATTGTACCACAAAAGGCATAAAATATATTGGTTCCTAAGTTCCTAGAAAGAGGTTTTGGTTTGGTTAAAACTACAGTGTTCCTGATCCTCGATTACAGAGAGTGTGTCCGAATGTCTCCCTCCAGCAACCCTGACCCCTGACCCCTCGTTCACTCCACAGCCCTGTATCCTGGACTCTATAGAGACTCATTCACAGAGAGATTCAGACACACAGCTTTTTTATTAATTTATTTCGAGCAGATTCATGAACACATGTATACAGCACACTTAATGCACATTTCACATGTTCTTTCTTATTTAAGCTCGCAAAGGAGAGAGAAGAAGAAAACGTATTAAAACCCACCCCTGTGTCCCATAAGAACTTAAATGAAATGCTTTGTTCATTGCACTCAGGTCTTGTGACTCTGGGTCTGGGTGAAAAAAGTCTAAAGGTTAAACTCTGATAAAACCTGATTTGTGTCATAAATAATGATGTCTATTTATACATACAGTCTATGCTAGCACATTAGCTATGTCCATTTATATTTACAGTCTATGGGATCAACACACATGCATTTATCACTTTTATAACTTTAATCTGCAGATGTGTCATTGTCTCATGTTCTGATTCACTGTTTCACATCATGACTGATAGGGCTGGGTATCACCAAGAAGCTGCGGATATGATACGTACCTCCATACACAGTCCACGATACGTATCTCGATACAGTGCCATTTCGATATGATGCGATTCGATACGATATATTTCAAATCGATATGATACGATTCAGAAAAAAATAAAGGCCTTCAACCTTACTTAAATGGTCAACCCACTTTTCACACAAAAAAAAAAAAACAACAACATTAAATGGTGCATTTATCTTCCATTTATTGAAGATTAAAAAACACAATGAAGTGCTTTTTGATTAATGCATGTTTCTAACTAGAGGGAGGAAGGCAGTTGAAACATTTTGTCTGACATTTTCGTTTCTCTTGCTTCTCGCTTCTCTTCACCTGTAAAGAGTAACGTCTGGGGGGAATATCGATATCGATATTAGGAAACAAATAATCGATACCGTATCGATTTTAATAATATCGATATTTTAGCACACCCCTAATGACTGATGTGTGAGAGTTTGTGAGAGTGTGTGAGTGTATACTAGGCTGTTTTTGCTGCCTTTTGGCCAGGTCGTTATTGCAAAAGCGTTCTCAACGTACTTACCTAGTAAAATATATACTAAATTAAAAACGATTGTGACTTGTTCTTTCATTTTCCTGCAGGTACTTGGCGCTCTACAAAGGACTAGTGCCAAAGATCATGAGGCTTGGACCAGGTAAACAAAATACAAATATTGAATTAAAATCATTATAATATATTTTCTTTCTTCTTTTTAAATAAATACATTCTTTATCTTTTAGGTGGAGCTGTGATGCTGCTGGTTTACGAATATGTGTCTGGGTGGTTGAACAGAAATTGGTAAAACTAAAAAAGGGAACTGAAATCCAAAGTGCCTTATGAAAATCCCACTGCTAATATTTTTACTTGAGCTTATTAAGTATATCTATATCATGTTTTACAAAGCCAAGCAGCCTTAATGGAGGCATATTTTAATGAAGAAACTCAATTGGGAAAAAAAAATGTGTTGTAGTAAAATAGTAGTTATAGTTAATACTATTTTAGATTTTAGTATATGTGTGTATGTATATATATGTACACACACACACACACACATATATACACACACACACATATATACACACATATACACACACACACACACACATATATGTATATATGTATGTGTATATATACACATACATATATTTTAGCTTATCAAATGTCAATAACATATTTCTACATTCTTCATTTAAATGCTTGAGTTAAACGTGCTCTATGTAACTTTCTTGGTAGAGAGGCCGCCACTTTCTTGTCTCCATGGAGATGTTGCTTTGCCTGGGGATACTGTCTGCCCACAGCAGTATGCCATTAAATTTGTTTATCTCCACAGAGAAGAGACAGAAATAGGAAAGTTACATAGTACATCTTTAATTACTTTTATATACATATCAACTGTATAAAATGCTGTTAGCTTAATATTTTCTATATTCATCCTTCTTTGACAGATGTTGAGCCAAAACTAATCGAACCAGAGTGCTAGTTTCAGTCAAAACATCCTGAGTTATGATGCAAACTGCACAGGAGCCTGTGTGTGCAAACATAATACAGTCCTATGTCTATATCTGGGCTCGGCAAACTTTTTAAACACACACGGGCCCAATGGATTCTAAAATTTGATAGAGGGGGCCGGCCAGGATATTTATATGTATAAATTACATTAGTGATTTGGCCTGTAACATGTAGCAAAGCATGAATACCCAACACTCATTGTACAAATAGTTTTCCAATGCATTAATTAAATTTATAATTAATTTTATACATTTTCAGTTAAATAAACAGCAGAAAACTACAAGATTTACCCTTACCTATTTTAATATAGTTTAGGCATGTTGTCGGCGGGCCATTAATTAATAAGGCCAAAGGGCCGTGTGTGGCCCCAGGGCCGTATTTGCCCATGCCTGGTCTATAGACTCATTCTCGTCTTAAATGTGGTCACAGCATACACAGTGATCAAGCAAACAAGTCTGATCTTTGTTAAATAATTTCTGTCTACTGTGTTAAATCAGCTGGGTAATTCACATATTATTTTTATTTTCTTAAGTAGCTTTTTGCTGAAAAAAAAGTACTTTGAGTACTTCATAGTAACCATAGACTGTATATATATACACACACACACACATATGTATATATATATATAGATATATATATATATATATATATATATATATATATATATGAAGTGGACTAAGTGAGTGAGTGTGACGTCACTCACAGCGGCTCCAGTCACATGAAGCTCATCAAGGCTAGCAGTTATAGGGGCCAATTTGGAGCCCAATATAATATTTGGAATTTCGACTGCGAGTATCATAGCAACCAAAGACCCAGTTCAATGCCAGGCTGATGAAGGTAACACCCTCTTTTCTGTTATTGATCTTCATATCTTGATTTTCCGAACACAATAGTGAAATAAAAGCTCCAGGATCATGCAGAGCGGGTTAATACGAACATTTTAAACCAAAATGACAGACAGCAGCAGTTACAGAGAGAGGGGCCACAGTTTTTCAATGTAAAGTGAATTGGAGCCAGAGTCGATGGAGCTGGAAACGAGTTCATGATCAGTTCCTATATGGAACACAGCGTTAGCAGGTTAGCTATGTCCATTTATATATACAGTCTATGGTCGTAACACTTTACCCCCAGCACTGCAAAGGAAAAAAACGTTGCATTTGCTGCATTTGTGGTTAAAAAAATAAAAAAAACCCAAACATATTATTATTGGGTTTTGGGTTTTTTTTAGGAAAAAATATTACTATTCCTAAAACAAATTTTTTTTAGGAATAGTAATATTATAGTGATGCTCACTGACTAGATGGTTGCCAGTTTGATTTTATTCTTTATCTTTAGTCTGAAGATCGTCTAAATGTGACCACAGTTCATACAGTGATCAAGATATCTACAGTATTTTAGTTTAGTAACATCTTTATACTGTATTAAGCCATTGGGGCATTAACCATTTCATTTCATCTTCATCCATTAATATATTTGTTTTTTTACAAATTCATATGCTAAAAAGAGACCTTGTGTTTTGTTCTATATATTTAAAATGACCAAAATTATACAAAATTATGTGCAAAAAAAAATGAATCTTTTTGAGTGATGAAAACTCAGCCTTTGTTTGACAAACAAAGGCACAGGAGCAAACCAGTCACCCCTGGTTAGCTCCTGACACTTTAAAATACACATTACAATACTGGCATAATGTCTTGGACTCCAGTACTTTTCTTCTGTACTGAACATCATATATTTATTGGGCATTTTTGAGTTGTTATCCGTTCAAACGTCTGTGTGAGACCAAATGATAAGTTCAAATAAACATGCAAAAAAAAAATCTGTTGTGCCTTTTTATAAACATTATTACATTAAAGGGGATGTATACCGTAAAAATAGTTTTGCTCAAGTACAAATATATTCTAAAAACACCTGTTTTTGCAACTAATTACGAAGTGTTTCTATTGTATGTGAACCAAGAAGTGTGCTGTTCGGATGCTAGATGTTGTTAGCATGCTAGTTGTTGTTAGCATTACCGTGATGGGAAAATCTACTTTGGCCTCTGAAAGTTGTGAAACGTGCTTATAAACTCATCATAGTGAATAAGATAAGTTAAGATATGCCTTTAATAGTCCCACAGTGGGGAAATTCCAGTATTGCACGGCACAGTTAAAGAACAGAAGGAAAATTGTAAATGCAATAAAACAAGATAAACGATAAATAGCTTAAAATACTTTTTTTTTAAAAATAGACTTAAAAATAAACTAAAAAACAGACTCTAATGTAACATCTCCGTAAAGTGACTTGAGTATTGCACATAGGTTTGGTTAAATATGGTTGAGTGACACATGTTCAGTGTTGACAGTGTTCATTGTACAGTCTGACAGCAGCAGGAAGGAAAGACCTGCGGAACCTCTCATTCACACAGCGAGGGTGAATCAGTCTGTCACTGAAGCTGCTCTCAAGGGCAGACAGAGCGTCCTGCAGGGGGTGAGACTCATGGTCCAGCATAGAGATTACCTTAGCCAGGACCCTCCTGTCCCCCACCTCCTGCACTGAGTCCAGAGGACAGCCCAGGACGGAGCTGGACTTCTTGATGACCTTGTCCAGCTTCTTCCTCTCCCTCTCTGTGATGCTGCTGTTCCAGCAGACCACACCGTACAGGATGGCTGATGCCACCACAGAGTCATAGAAGGTCTTCAGGAATAATATAATAGGATGCTAGGATTGTGTTAGGAAAGTGAGGAATGATAATTATAATTTGGACAGCGACAAATAATTCAAAATAAACTAGTTCTGGAAAAAAGTAGTTTGAGTAGCCTCCCAACATCCTCACAACTGAACCACTTTTATGAGACATTAATCTTACTTCATATTTTGTCTTTTAGTTCTCACCATAGTGTCACATAACATTACAGCTTATACTTCTCATGTTCCCCATCAAACCTCTTTGTTACTCAAGAACCTGTCAAGTTTTTTTTTCGCTGTTTCTCGCCAACTCTGTGTCAATCATTTCTTCCTCTCAGTGCTGGAGCGTCGTTGCTAAATCGTGCTAAGTGCAAGCTAAAACAACAACATCCAAATAGCGCTTCACGTTTTGTCCTTCTGCCAGGTCAAATATGCAAACGTAGTCCACACCTGCTGCACTGCCTGGGGGCTAGCTACAGGGCTGCTTTAACTGTGAGCTACATTAGCATTCTGGCTGCGTTAGCTAATGCCATAGTTGTTTAGTGACAGATGAACAACGTGCTTTCTGCTGACTGAATTGTTAAGGCCTTCTGGGATAGAGACATAGGTGACAGCTCGTAGCACGTGAGTCGTGTGGAGAGACATGGACCCACCCACGAAAAACCTCATGGACTTTAAGAAAAAAACATTTTGAAATTTCAGAACTTTTAAATCTAATGCAGACATTTTTAGCTTCTTCTTTTGCTTTGCCAGATTTTGCAGTTTTTTCTGCCTCTAACAGCCTTATGAGTGAGAATCGAATATTTTGTATGCATTTTACTACTTTACTACGATGTCTTCTACTAGTACTACTACTACTAGTACTACTACTACTACTAATACTGCTACTTATTACTATAATACTATGTCTACTGCCACTACTACTATACTACCATGTCTGCTACTACTACTAATACTACTACTACTACTATCTGCTACTGCTACTATTTCTACTACTATGTCTACTGCCACTATTACCATTATTACTACTACGACTATTATACTACTACTACTACACCACTATGTCTACTACTACTACTACCAGTATTGCTGCTGCTGCTACTAGTACTACTACTTCTGCTGTTACTACAACTACCACTTTTTTTATGAATTGTGTGAGTATTTTATATTGTGTATAATAGCAGGTGCATGGCCAATATTTGAAATGTCCTTTTGTATATGTCTTAATCTGATATAACTCATTTAAGTGGTTAAAAGTTAAACATTAAAGTTAAACTGATTCTTGAAATTACTTTTTTTATTTTTATGTTTTGGGTTCTTCTCAGAGTCAACTGTTTGTTTTTTACATTTTTTTTAAACAAATCTTGATAATAAAAAGTCATATTCACAAGAGCCTCGAGTTTGACTTTGAGTCATTTGGACAAGCATCAGTGCAGCCTATGCAGTAATGCTGTCCGTGGAAACTACACTATGCTGCGGGAGCAAGTGTCTGGAGAGCGTGAGTCCTGGATGAGTAGTATGAGATAATATATTGCATATATACATTGCATTGTCTTATTCAGTTAACATTTAGTCCAAAGTTGGCTTTGGTAACATCATATTTTCCCACAATGTGAATATTGCTGAACTGTTAAAAATTCTGTATCATGGACATAAACTGTTTATATAAATGGGTATAGCTAAACCGCTAGCCAACACATTTCAAATAGGAAGTATACATGGAAGCACTTCCAGCTCCATTGACTCCAATTCACTTAACACTGAAAACCCTCCTCTCTGTAACTGCTGCTGTCAGACTCGTCATTTTGGTCTTAAAATGTTTCGTTTTAACTCGCTCTCTACGTGATCCTGGGATGTTTATCTCACTGTTGCGTCTGTAAATCAAGATATGAACATTGATAACAGACAAATGAGTGCCTTCTTTCCATAAGGTCACTCCGGCTAGCGTTAGCAACAGGTTTGATTGACAGCGTTGCTTTGCCCCCGCCCCCTGTTAAACCAGCAGTGCGGGCAGGAAGGGGGCGTTACCCTTCAGCCTCGCTCTGGATTGGCTCTTTGGTTGCTATGATACTCGCAGTCGGAATTCCAAATACGGAGGTGGGCTCCAAATTGGCCCTTATACCTGCTAGCCTCAATGAGCTTCATTCGACTGGGAGTCGAATGCTGTGGGTGACGTCACACTCACTTAGTCCACTTCCTTATCCAGTCTGTGGTCATGACAAGCCTTACTTTTCCAGCTTATCATAGACTGGCATGTTGCCACACAGCCACAGTCACACAGCTGTCAATCAAAGTCATGACAGGTACAATACTCTGATAACTCTGTCTATGGGAAGAAGTATAAGAGAACACCTCAGGTTCATAATGTAAAGTGAAACTGATAGAAATGACATGATATAATTCTTAATGAAAACACAAGCATTTCACTGCATCAGCAGAAGCACCTGCCATCACTCAAACCTTCCTTCATCACTGATCTTAATACCCATAACAGTTTGTCAGTGCCCAGCCTCGTCTGATTTGTGTATGCCAGGTGCCACCTTGGGGCAGCAGTGGCTCTGAGGCATACTGTTGTTGTGTCCTTAGGCAAGACACCTTAGCCTTGGATAAATGAAGCACATGTATTAATGGTGGTGGTGGTTGAAGAGGCCGATGGCGTAGATTGGCAGCCTCACTTCTGTTAGGGTAGTTATAGCTTACAAACTGCTTACCACCGCTGAGTATGGAGTGAATAATAAATGCACAAAATTGTAAAGCAAATTTGAGCATCTGGAAAAAAGCTCTATATAAAGACATATGCATTCTTACATCTGTCAGATTCTAACCACTACTTTATTTATTTAAAAAAAAAAAACTTATTTTAAACAGAACTCCTACTGTTAAACCCTGTTCTTTCTTTTTCATTCTCTTCATTTATACAGGGGAACTCAATTTTTCATGGGTGCCCTGTTACAAACAGAAAACAAATAAGTAAGCAAGTCCATATAAGACATTAAAAAACAGGGCAGGTATGTGGTATAAGTCCACATAAAACAACACAAAACAGGGGAAGGTGTGATCATAAAAGTCCGTTATCACATTATGGAATTGCGATTTTGTCACTAACGTCTCCAGTTTTGCTTTTCCTTGAAGTATGTTTCCATTTTGGTGAATCAAAACTGTTAAAAGCCTCTTTCCCGTCTCAGTTCTGGCGCGGCTTGTCCTATGCAGTCATGTGATTCACTACAGAAGTTGCCTTTACTGTCCATACGTGAGTCAGAACTTTGTGTACTTTTGCGTCCCTCAGGCTTTCCTGTATTTGCCTGTAGCCGAGCAACCTGTTCACACTTCACTTGAACTCCGAGCCATCGCCAATAAATCTTCCACGTGTCTTTTTCCCCATTTCTCTGTAAACGTCCCTGAACGTCTCAATTCTGTTTCTGACAACACTGCGATCTCGAACAAGACTCCACCTGCAAATGCTTCTAATGATTAATATACTGCTGCTCTACAGGACACCACACTATAAGTAGACAAAATGTAATTTATGTGAGGAAAAGGCATACCAAACAGTGGAGTGCTGGCAACTAGCAGTTTCCTGACCTGAGAGGCTTTGACAAATTTCTACATTAAACACTGACTTTTTTAAAATTCTAAAAATAGGCTACAGCTGAATATTTCAATAATAGTAGTACAGTATCTAAATAGTTTTTAATGCACAGATAAAAATACAATTATAGCAATTGACAATTTAAAAGTTAAATATATCATTTAAATAGTGAAAAGTCCTCAAAATGTCACTTACCGGAGGTTAATATGAATGATCAATGGGGGTCAACACTGAGAATAAGTTTAGGATAAAATGTGTGTTAAATGAGTTAACATAACAAATATAACTGTTGTTTAGAAGATAAAAAAAAGATAAAAAAAGAAAACAGCAAATATGTGTGTGTGTGTGTATATATATATATATATATATATATATATATATATATATAATATATATATATATATATATTATATATATATATTTTTTTTTTTTTTTTTTGAATGCATTTATTTATGTATAATTATTTTTAATTATTAAAATTAAAAAAATTGAAAATGACTATTATTATTATTATTATTATTATTATTATTATTATATTCATTTTTATTACATTTATTTTATTTCTTTTTTAATGAGGTATAGCAATTGTCTTCAATTAATATAAAGTATATATGTTTCCAGTTGCTTGACTCAGGAAAAAAAATATCTACATGTTGTGTTGATGACAATGAAGACACAACATCAAATATACAAACCAACTTTTTTGCCATAATACAAAATGCAAATTAAAAACTTATTTAAAATCCTACAGACAGGGGTGTTGACTTTCCCCTGACTATTTTTGTCTTACTCCAATGTTTCTGCTCACCTGTCTCTAACCTCACCTTCGTGTTGTTTTTAAGGCGTTTGCAAAAATAAAGTTTCTTGTTTTAAAAGTGTCTTGTTGAGGCGAAACACTCGCTGGCCTGTGCACACCGTCTCCTCTGCTTTGTGTTTACCCTGCAGAGGACTTGACTGGCTCCTGATTGCATGCTTCAGAGTAAAGATAACCATATGACATCCGAGTTTTGGTTCATTAATTATAAACACGTGTGGAAGGCTGCTTTTTTAAATACCACGTTTTAGAGCAGGGCTAAGACAAAATGTTTCTCAGCGTCAATTAGGACAACCGCACTTTAATCCAGAGCTGAGTCAGAGCAGCATAAAAACAGAGGAGGGAAAGCAAAAGTTGTTTTGTCTAGAGCCAGTGAAAAACAGGCCATGTAAGTAAATACACTCGGTGTACTCTATAATGTGATTGATATGTGAAATTAATGTGGTACTAACCCATTTTGGATTGGTATTCTAGCTGGCAACGGTGGAATGTAATGAAGTAAAAGTAAAAGTAGTAAGTACTGCACTTAAGTAGACATCTTAGGTACCTGTACTTTACTGAAGTGAATTTTACAGTGGGTACTTTTTACATTTAAGAACAGTATCTGTACTTTTTTACTCCACTACATTTTTGTGCTGAACTGAAAAGTAAATGTATTTTTTTTTAGTTTGAGACCTGCTAAAAACTCTATTTTTAACACATTCATAATTTGAGCAAAGCAAAAACATACAAATAAAACACAGACAGGGATAAAAAAAAAAAACAAAAAAAAAAAAAAAAACAAAAAAAAAAAAGATTCAGATTTGTTTCTATTGAACAAAATTCAGCTCAAATCTTTATCAAAAATCGCCACGTTTGGAGCTTTATAAGACTCAAAAATCTACATGAAATGTAGATGTAGAATTTACTCTTACTTACTTTTTTACCTCTTTTACTTACTTTTTACTCTTTAAGTACATTTTTTAGTGACTTTCAGAAAGATTTGAGCTGATTTTTTGTTCAACAGAAGCAACTGACTCAATTGTTTTTTTTTGTTTGGTTTGTTTTTTTTATCTATTTGTTTTTATATTTTATATTTTTGTTTTGCTCCAGCTGTGAAAGTGTGTTCAAACCAGCCTTTTCAGCAGGTCTCAGACAATAATAAAAAGTACTTTTACTTTTTCAGTCCAGTTCAAACATGTAGTGGAGTACAAAGTACAGATACTGCTCTCAAATGTAATGAAGTCAAAGTAAAAAGTACACACTTTAAAATATACTTAAGTAAATATTGTAGCTATCTGTACTTTACTTAAGTACAGTACTTTACTGATGTGAACTTTCTGTGGTACTAACATATTTATACTCTTGGCAGTGTGGCTGGTGTTGTTAATCTTACAAATCTTCAGATGTGTAGTTTGCTGGTGCTGGTCTGTGTGTGGGGCTTCAGCAGCAGCAGCGGTAGTTATGACTCCCTCTATATCGTAATATTAGATTGTATTTAAAAGTACAGTTCATTTTGTTTATCTTTGGCAAACTCTACATGGGTATTACACCTCGTATCTCCTCATTTCAATTTCACCAAACTTGCACCACTTTGCTGCAGCGTTTCTTCCCCTGATGAAAACACGACAGGTTGAAATTAGCAAAGGGAAAAAGTTGTTTAGCGTAGGCCGAGGCACAAACAAATCAGCTTGCTCGTTTGTTTATTATCTTGCGCGCAGTAGGCCTACGTAGGTTGTAACTACACTGTGCTTGAAAACAGAGATGTTAGCTCAGATGTGGTCTGCAGGAACACTAGCATCCCGATGCAACGGTCCGTGACCACGGGATGCGGGAGCTGTGTTTTCCAAGTCAAATCAAGCCGAGCGCAGAGGGGACTGTTGACACTGTCGCACACGCAGGCTAACACTGTTATTACTGCACAGGCTACAACTAACACGTGCCTAAAGGCTAATGCTATGAAAAAAGGACGCTACTTCTTTGAGTAAATGTGTGCTTTATGAGTCTTATGGGTCTTTATTTCTACTTTACATTTAATATTTAGCTGTTTTAAAATTGGTAGTATTTAGCTTATGAAAAGTGGGGAACATAAAGTTAGAATTAATGAACTTTTACAGCACAAACGTGTTAGTTTTGTTTGGTTAGCGTAAGGGGACTGGCTAAGTTGAGCTTGCACTGGATTGGCACGGCTCAGGTCAGTATGTTGTAAGTGCTTTGGTTGTTGAAACTTGGTGTTGTAAATATTGCACGTAGCTTTCGTAGCCGTTGTATGGAGCATTTTATCCGTGTAATAAGCGATGTGACGTTTGTGAACGAGTCAGCTCTTTTGAACAGGTCCTTAATATGAACAGTTGGACCCGGGGCCTCAGTTTTTAAAAGAACCAAATCTTTTCTTTCTCATTTTTATGCCTTGTTACACAGATTAAGGCTGAACCAACACAAGAATGAGTACAGAACATAGACTGTATACAGACTTTATACAGGTTATGGTTCAGAAGCAGAGCAGGCGACACGAGTGAGATCATAATAGCAGTTTAAAAATTATTATTATTATTATTATCATTATTATTATTATTATTATAGTGAAATGTTTTATTTAGATCATTTCAAAGGGTAAACATACTCTGTGATTAGTCTGTAGATAAATTCTCACATTGGCTTCTGCCATTAAAGAGCCAAAGGTTCCGTCACTAATCTAGAACTACTGGTAAATATCTCGGGAGTTGGGACCTAAAAATTTAAAATGTGGAACTTCTTCTGTAAAATGAGCGTGTTGTTTTTCCGTTTCTGATTTATTTCCATTACACTGGACCATTTCATTCATTTTTAAACTTCATATTAAGGAAGCCTAATCTCACCTGTCTTTTGTTAATCCCATTTTGCCTTTGTCTGTAGCACTATTACTGGAACTATTTATTCTCTGCACGCAGGCCATAACTAACTCTAGCAACTCGCTAACACGTGCTAACAGCTAATGCTAATATAAAAGACAAATGCCTCTCTTATCTGCTCTGTATAAATCTATCTGAATGATTTGTAGACTCACGCGATGCCGGGCTAGCCGCGGCTCGCTTATGCAGGTGGGCCGCGCTCCTAATTTATTACCTCCTGGAAGTGAGGTATTTCTGTAGCGCGCTAGCTAACATGTCATTTGTCCACTATGCTGTTCTTTTTGTAATGGGCCCGGACGGACGTTTTGTGGGCTGGAGCTGGGTGTCTGATTTGGACCTATATTTGTAGAGGAGACTCCACCTCACCCCAGGAGGGCGACGACGAGACTTTTTCCATCGTAGGCTACATATTTTGGATTTATGGCGTCGTCCACATGGGACACGGCTAAGTCTGATGGTAACATACCTCACAGGAAGCAGCTATTTTTAAGAGACTGGACCAAAGACTATTTTTAGCTTTTTCAAAAGTCTATCTTTCAATTAGAGTGAGAATTGAAGCCTGTATTTTTTTTCTGGTCTGGAAATGGTTAATTAAACAGCTTTGACATTCAGGCCTCAGGTCATGTCCTGTATCATACCATGAAGGTCAGAACTCAAGTTCATGTTTCATACTGTAGTTTTAGCATATGCTATGCTATGTACTGGAGTACAAAATCAGTTAGTAGATCAATATAGCCTATTTATTTTGAGCTTATCTAACTATAAGCCCTGGTTACATTACACATTACACAATCCTCCCTGTTTTTTAGTTTCAAATGACTCGCAAAGAATAATTACATTTAACCTCATAGAGCAGAAATGACAAAGAGCCTTTTTATTCGCAATTAGCCAAAGTAATTTGACCTGTGCCCAGCAGCGACACATGGCACTGGTCCAGCTCGAAGAACGATCCAGAGCACCGATCCATAGTCCTGGTTTAGCTCTGATTTAATCCTGGTTTAGTCTTGGTTTTAGTCCTGGTTTAGTTTGGTTTGTGGTCCTGTTTAGTGGACTGCCTTGGTTTAGTCCACAAATCACTCCACATGTTTACCAATCCACACCATTTGAACTAAGAATCCACTCATCTCTTTCCCGATGATCTCTTTCATGATGATCTCTTTCCCGATCCAGAAACATTCCAGAACCGGACGGGCCGTGAGGTTAGGTCGTATGGGTTGGGCCAATGGCTCATTAAACCCCATTGTGTTTCTAATGATTCTGTCAGTGAGCCGTGACTCGTGGCATCAGGTCTCGGGTCTGGCCCCAGCAATGGCATTTCTTTATGAAAATCAGCTCCTGCTCATGTAAACAGGCTCTACGGCGCCACCACCATTTCGGCTTCGGTTTACCATCAGAAAGAAAATACAGGCGTCTGCAGAGTTCATGTCAACCAAACCATTTAATAACATACATTCAATTTCTCTGTGCAACATTTCACAATGGTACACTCCGACATGGGCCAATTTATTTCTCATCAAACGCTGCAAAAAATTCACATCTAACTTTGTTAAAATGACATAAATTCAAAAATTTTTACTCAGAGAGCTAATTGTTTTAATATGATGTAGTTACCGTTACCTATTTAAAGCTGCACTTTGTCAACTTTTTGTCTCCATGGAGATGTGGGGGGGGGGGGGGGGGGGGGGGGGGGGGGGGGGGACACAGCTTGGGGGGGGGGGGGGGGGGGGGGGGGGGGGGGGGGGGGGGGGGGGGGGGGGGCCGGGGAATGTTTCCACATTAATAAATTAAACATATCTATCTCTGTGGAACCAAGCCAATGACGACACTAGGCCAAGTTACTGGTAAGAATATGCACATAGGCAAGCCCAACCTCGCACAAAGCAACAGCATGAATGCATGTTTTTCAAGGTATTTTGTTTTTAATAATAAACACACATGTAATCGTTGAATCCAAGATGGATCAGTGCTATTCCAGGCCAAGCAAATAATGTCCCCATGGAGACAAGCAATAACATCACCATGGAGATGAGCAGAACAGTTTTACATAGGTGCAATTTTCTTATCTCATTAATTTTAAGATAATTAATTTCAAATTAGCTAACAGCTCTCAAATTTTAAAAATCATATTCTGAATTTAATTCATTTTAACAAATCTAGACAATATTTTCTGCAGTGAAATGTCCGTCACTGGAGCTTTAAATCAGTTTTTTATTTTAAGGCCAAATTGCACTTCAGTTCAGCGTACTTGGGTAATACTAAAAAAATCTGGAGCTAACAACTGCTTTTAAAGAAGAGGGACCACATTGCAAAACATTATAACAAACTTAAAATGTACAAAACACAAATGAATATTATAATTCTGAAGCACCCTGGTGTAACACAAGGCTCACCCACTGCCTCACGGTCCTTTGAAATCACACATCATCAAGTCTTTGCCAATCAACATTTGCAGAAGTGCTTTGTAAATAAAAAAAAAAAAAAGAAAAGAAATGTTTGTAAAAGTCTTTGGCGTTTTGAATCGTCCTTCAGTCTTAAGAGTTCTCCCTTTAGTTTCTCCATTGGGTCCCAAGTTTGGTCCCAGCCAGTCCTTCATAAAGACAAATTGAAGAAAGACATATGGAAGCCCGCAGGGGACACGCTAACTTGAGTTTGCACTGGGTTGGCATTGGCGCGGATCAGGTCAGTAATATCCTAAGTGCTTGATTGTCGAGTAAGGTCGGCTGATTCCCAAAACTAACAGTTGCAAAGGGCCCGGGCCTATAGTGGCTATTGTGAACTCAAACTCAAACTAAGACTTTTGAACTTCCTTACACTCTAAAAAACAGCACTAGCTGAATGAACCAACATTCTCCATAGATCTACCTGTCTGGAGGGTGGCAGCCATTTTGTCTTTCTCTGCATTGCATTTTGTAATATTGCATCTGTATTATGTGCCTACACTCCCTCACTTGTTTTTAAGTCTAAATTATATAAATATGTTAAGCCGCTCCAAGACTTCAGGTTGGCAGTGTTAAATATCTTTTGGAACAAAACCTACCGGATGACGGCCTGAAGTCCCATCATTTCTAAAGATAAACTTGCTACTGGCTTTTTTAAAATCAATATTGTTTTATTTTTCTGGACATATGCTTTAAAAAAGCTGTAGCCATGAGCTCCTTCCATTCACTGTCCCACATCTCTCTCTCTCACCCATGGAACTCACTTTTACATATTTTTGTGATGCTTTTACTACAGCTAGTCTTGTACTTTACTGTTGCAACAATTAAATTTAAGTTCTCATCATAGGACAAATAAACTGTCTTTTCTTATCTTATTCTCAATCTTATGTCTCAACTCCCATTTCAAATTACCCTCAGTTTTGGACCCTCCCTCTTTGCACCCAGTCAGTATGGGGGTTTAAGGGATCCCAAATATACTACAACGGGTCCACAGGGCCCTCAGCAAAAGGGCACCGTCATATCCTACATCCCTGGGCCAGTATTATTTGCGATGGGGCGTGATCTCGACAGAAATAAGGTTCTATTAGGGATTAAAGAACACAGGCTGAAATGTGCTTCTCAATGTCTGTATGGGGACCTCTGCAGCTTGGGGCCCTCGGAAACCTGCCTAGGCCTCTTAACCATTGAACCAATGATCTGGTGCCCCAGGCAATGCCATCCAGCACCTCACCCAACCAACAGAACTGATACCACACCACTGATCCATTGGGTAAGGATGAAACCACAGGAGCGCTAGAGCTGACTCACGAGAATCACTATTTCTTTGTAAAAATTGAGAGGCATTGGGGGTAATTTTTTGCTTAATTTTGTCACTGAAGCCCTCCTCCGCTTTCCCTTGGGTGACTCCCTTTTGCACACCAGTGCCAACATTGGAGAGGGGTAGAATAAGGGAGGGATTTGTTCTTACTGTTTTGCCTGGCAAAAAAAAAGGTTATATAATAACAACAGTGAGCTGATGAGGGCTGAAAAGTAAACTTCTATGGCTAATCTTAGTGCTTCATTCTGCTATGAAACATTGATGTTGACTGCTGTCATTTAATGGTCCCGCTATTATAAAAAGGGTTACACTTGGATTTTATAGTAGCTTCAATAGGGGCCTGGCCTATCGCAGTGTAGCGACAGTGCCTAGCGCTGTCTTCGTCGTGTAATTTCTATAGCGCATGCTGGCCGCCCGTCTGAAGCTGGATGGGATGCGCAGTCTTGCTGCCCTTGAACCTAGCGTGAATGACATGTGTCTACCGAGCTGGGTGCCAGCCAATGCCATCTGAAGGCTATGGTGGTACAGGGGCGAGGCTACACAGTTGAGCCGGGGGATCTGATAAAAGTCGTAACAAATGGCACTGGCCATTTTTTGGGCACCCCCTCTCTGCAGATGTGTGGCTTTTTGCACGCACAAAGGCTAAAAGCGATATGGTGCCGCTTGAATAATACCAACCATGTAAGGAGATAGTAGACTTCTATGGGATCTTTTGCTTGGGGGGATAGGCTGAGGGATTTAATGTCCCTCTATTTAAAAATGGCCCACCGTGACATAGAGCAATAGCTGGCCTCAATGTGTAACGACGGCTAGCGTCAACCATTCGGCGGCGTCTGAGGGGAGAGCTAACTGGGTGAAACGAGAGGTCAGAAGCTATGGGGTCACTACACAGTTAGGGTCAGTAGCGCACCTAACTTGTGGAATCCATATGTGTGGCTCACAGTCCACATACAGTAAGAGGATAATGATCAGGGATGGATTTTGCCACGCCGTCACCATATGCGTTATTTAATATTTATTTATTTATTTGAAGGCACTGAATGGCAGGCCACAATGTAATGCTTCACGTGATACATTAAAAGATTTGGCAACTTGCACCGAAGATTTAGCAAAAATGCTATTTTTCCATCGTAGCTCCATACATAAATTATAATAAATATTACGAAACATATGCAAAGGCTAGCTGGATATGCACTAGATTTAAATCTGGTTCAGTATTTGGTCTGTTTGGAATGGGTTACCAGTGTAAAGTGTTATTCTATTCTGCCATTTTGAGGACTTTTAAATAATATGGTTTTTTTTCAGTTGTTTAAATGCTATGGCAACCTCGCCGTGCTAATTTTTCACCACTCTGAAAAAAAAACATTAAAAAAAACATGGATGTGCAAGGCGAAATATATCAGAAAAAAAATCCCAAGAATATAAGACAAATAACACAGAGAAGTTCACGATCACCGGTGCCCATCGAAGTATTTACTTCTAATCAATATATTTTACTAAACCATACTTCTATTAAAGTGCCCCACAGTCAAACATCGTACTATGTGTTTTTTATCAACAAGCTCACAGCGCGACTCAGGTTTAAAAAGCATATTATAATACCACCATTTTATACTGTAAATATGTAATTTTTGTATTTTTAATTTGATCATTTTTTCATAAGTGCTATTAGCCCTGAGATGTGTGGATATCTGGCACGAGATGGTATTGGTCTTATAACTTTACACTAGAAAAATATCTTGATTTCGCTTTGAGCCGTTGAGATGAGATGCAAATGGTACGTGGCAAATTTGCCAGGCGTTGCCACAGTCAAAGTCAAAAAATCTATTTTCTTGTTTCTCATAAAAAAAAAATGTTTTTATGAAAAAATGTCAAAGTCAGAAAAATGGATTGAAACAAGAATCTGTTATCGACACACCCCAATACAATATCATACTCGCATCCCTTTACTAATACTTAATACTCCTACTATACTCCTATGCTACTACTGCGGCTGCTGCTGATCACTGCTGCTGGAAAAAGAAAAGAGGAGCTAGTGCTGGCTCTGTCTGTGTTCATGCTAGGACATGCGTGGACAGTACGACTAGGCTGTTACTACTACTGCTGTTACTACTACTACTACTAACTAACTGATGCTACAACCTGCTGTTACTACTAATACTACTTATGATACTCAACAACTACTCCCACCTAAAAGGACCCGACTGCTCACACCTACCTGCCAACGTACTGCTACTAGAAGGGAGACTGACACCTCACTGCTGGACTCACTAACTACATACTAACCGACGGAAGTGTCGACATGACGTACTATGCAAGTACTTCGATTGAACATGGAACAAGAGCTACTAGGGGGCGCTCCTGAGTGAGAATGCGTGCTACTACGATGCTGAATACCTAACTACATACGTGAACTGAACGGTAGCACTACAAGGTACTGCCTGCTAAACAAAAACGCCCCTCCAACCGCCATACTGCTACAAACAGATTCGATCAAAGTCACATCTTGAGCCAAAACTGCATGTCCTTTGTACATCTGTGGTTTGAAAACTAACAACTCATTAAGAGTTGTGTTCGTATGTTGCCGCAGGTAGAAGGTCCTGCGACCTTTTGACTCATAGAACAATAGTAATGACCTGCAGTCTCCAATCATTGGAAATATAGGTGTAATTAAAAAAGAGGAGGGGAGGAAGGAGGGGGGAAAGGGAAGGGAGAAGGAAAGAAAAAGGAAAAAAAGGGGGAAAGGGGGGGGGGAAGGGGGGGGGAAAGAGAGGAAAAGGGCAAGATGGAAGGAAAAGAGAAGGAAGAAAGGAGGGGGGAAAGAAAGGAAAAAAAAAGGGAAGAAGGGGGGAAAGAAAAAGAGAAAGGGGAGAAAGGAAGGAAAAGAAGAAAAAGGGGAAAGGAAAGGGGAAAAGAAGAGGAAAGGAAGGGAAAAAGAGGGAAAGGGAGGAGAAAGGGAGGAGAGAGGGAAAGAGAAAGGAGGGAAAGGAAAGGAGAAGGTGGTGGTTTAAGGGAGGTCTTAAAACAGATGTCACCTGCCATTTGAGAAATGTAAAAATGGAGGAGAGGGAGCGGAGCGAGGGAAGGATCGGAGAGAGAGGAGAGATTGATGAGGAGGTGCATGCAGAGACATTAGCCGAACGCCTGAACACACGGCTTGACTAGGGACAGGACTAGACGGGAGCGGACATTTGATTTGGCGTTTTGCAACAGATCGCGGCGGCTCTGGCTCCTGATGTAATGTCTCTGGGACGGACTGCTGACGAAGTTTATAACTATGCAATATGGGGATTATTGTATAAGACGGTTAATACAACACAAAGTGACAAGACCAACGCAGTGGAGCAGGTCCTCAGTGCCTGTCTGTCACAGTTCGACATCTTAAACACAATTTTTATTATTAGTAAGAAGCTAAAAGATGTTGACTGTTTGGGATAACACAACAATCCAAATTGTGATATTAGCTGCAATAAAATATGATTCACAATTCACCAGGCAATACAACGCACGGACGTACGGCACATTTAACTGATGAAGGGTAGACTCCAGTGGTGGGACGAAGAAGACAGTATCAGCTCTATAACTTGAAGTTAAAAGTACAGATAACCAGAGCAAAAATATAATCAATTAAAGTGTATCACGATGTAAAAAGTAAAAGAGTATTTCTCTCAAGATTTTAAGTCTTATAAAGGCTTCAGATGTGGTGATTTGTGATGAAAGATTGTCGAGCTGCAATGTGTTGCGACAGAAACAACTGAATCTTTATTTTTTTTTTTCTGGGTTTTGTATTTTGTACTATTTTTGCGTGTTGTGTTTGGTGTAGTTAAAATGAACCCTAAGGACTGGTCAGCAGGTCCTCAGACAATAATAAAAAATACTTTTCGTTTTCAATCGCAGTTGAAAAACGTAGTGGAGTAGAGAAAGTACAGATAATGCTCTCAAATGTAAGTGAAGTTAAAAGTAAAAAGGGCATTAAGGACTGTAACCAAAGTACTTAAGTATCACTTACAGGACACCTCAAATGCATACTGTGGTGGTAGTACTATTTCTACTTGCGACGTTGTTATGTTCCACTGCTGTATAAGAAGTCCATGTTTTATATCAAAGCGTCAATAATGGCATCTATTAAACATTTTTCAAAGTCCCTTGAATCTTTTGAATCACCACTCATATAGTGCCGATGTGCCCTGGGCGGGGGACTGTTTCTGTGCTACCCTCAGTGAACTAGTCGTGACTGAAGTACTGAAAGAAGTGTGTATTAAGGATCCGAAACGCAGTGACTCATTGTTATACAGTTCTGAGCGGGGGGCATATATTTTGAAGGAGTGATCCGACGCCGCTCATAGGCCTGTGTGAATCATTTTGAACCTCAAATCTGCTGGAGTGGACGCTTCAGGACTGTATTTTTTCAACCTTAGTTGAATAGAGGTGTGAACAAAGAGCAGCGCAAACCCAAAGATCACAGTGGTGTCCGGTGTAAGCGCGAAAAGCCCCACAGATAATGGACCGTATGAAGCCGAACGCGGTCCACAGAGCCCCGCGAAAAGGTTGGGGCTTTTTTATTTTTTTTTTAGCGGATTTTTGAGATATAAAAAATTTTGACATACTTTGAACCTTTGGAAAAAAATAAACTAACTTCTTTACTCTGCCTCAGCTCTGTGCAAATCTGCAGTCAAATCTGCACACATCCATACACCTTCTGAAACCAGCTGCAGGCTCTAGAATGTCGTCCATGTTTTGCATCCGTTTCACGGTGACATAATAAAACATTTTTAGCGACACGGTTTTCCTGAACAGTGCCCTGGTGCCCACATTCACGTACAGAGCGTCCCTTTATCACAAATAAGAAACCACAATTCTATTAAAATCAGTTAACAACAAACCCGCTAACAAGAAGCGAGAAGCCCCAGCTGGCCCCGGCACCTGCTCTCTCAAAGTCAACAACTTTAGAAGCCCCTCGCCCTGTTAGTTTGACAGACATGCTAATTGTGCACTGCGCATTTTGGTATGAGTAAACAGGGTTAAATAAAAAAAAGGCTACACAATGCAACTGAGGCGCGTAAATACATCTGCAAAGAACTTCTGCGTAAAAAACTCACGCAAACTCTCAAATGTAACCACTCAAACTGGGACGCAAAGACGAGGGACTGGCGGCCTGGTGCGGGGTCATAACCACATATTTGGGTAAGGGTGTAGCCATTTAGAAAAAAATCAGGCTTAATTTCAAGATGGACAGGATGGAAATAAATTAGTAATTTACATTGATAAAGAATAAAACTAACCAGATGGCGTCACGGCTGCGTTTTCTCAGCACATCATGCAACACGAGGCCCAATTAGATCAATGTCGAAAAGTAAAAAGCTCGTATGCTAACAATAAATATATGAATGTGAAAGGCTAGCAGCACATTTTGATGCTGTGAAAGTATTGGGAGAGCACAGCCAGCGCCCTAGCCTGGCCTGCTCTGACCACTTCGATCCACTCAATTGAAACCTGGTTTGGGCGTGGGCTCTTTAGCACCATCGTTAGCCCAGGTTTAAAAAACACGTCTCCAAAACAGTATATTAACTCACCTTAGATGGCCTTTACACGGAGAAAGCATGCTTTATTTGGGCCAAACGTAAACAAACGCATTGGAAAGTTTTCCTCAGCTTCCAATAAACAATTAGAAAATCGCCTCCAACTCGAGACGCCATATATTTAGACATTTGAAGGCCCATTTTTATTCTCGTTTTGAGCTACTGTTTAACGGGATAATTGCGTGTGGCATCTCCTAGCTTTTACTGTTGCTATGTGTAACTATGAATAAAGACAGATGTCGCGCGGTTTGGAGACAACGTGAACTCTTATATTTTATGATAGAGCACGTGACACGCGTAATCCTGTGTTGTTGGTGTTTTTTTTTTTTGTTTTTTTTTGTTTTTTTTTTTGTTTTTTTTTTTGTTTTTTTTCAAAACTACATGTAATTTATGGAGTAGGTATTCCTGGTATTAAATCGCTCACTTGTATTTTCTATGGCGGAATGAACCTTAGCAACGTCCAGGACGGAAGTAGCGCGCGCTCTAATGAAAACATGGAGGTCAATTAGTGCAAATTGGCGCAAAAAACAACACAGGACGCATGCTTGAGATGCGCCGTCCTTTATCAGCTTGCCGAATAGTTCTAAAAATAGAAAGAAAGTGCATATAATAGCCCTATAATTGTATTTAAAATGCAAGAAATAAAAAGTTATTGCTAATTAACATATTTATACCAGTGACGTAACAGCCTTAGATGCCCAACCCTAAAAATCAGCCCATAAATATTTGCAAACGCATTTTTTGGCACTGGTTCCTTTTGTCTTTATTTCGTGTTTTAAAATGTAGGATATTCATCTCCTTGGAAAGGCCATGCATAAGTAAGGCAGATATAATGGAAACTTTGCTGAAATGTATAGGACCCTGATCCCAAATGCCCTTTTCAGTTCAAACAACAATCATAAACTCTCGCGTGATCCTTTCATTTTGGCTCGCGCGCTTTGCTTCGACCGCTTCGTTAGAATTTATTTAAGCTTCGAGTCCACTCGCTTTCAAAACGCATCAAAATCACTCCAATGTGTTTAAACAAAATACAATATCTAGGCCTCCCTCGCGCACGCAGCCAAAATACACACCGTGCACATTCACAACCATTATGAGCTTTGTGAACTGCTGGCAAAAGCTGAAAAAACAAAAAAAGACATTACCTCTCGCCTATTTTAGGATGCCCTGCCAAGAGCCAAACGCGCAGTAATGGTGCGCGCTATGACCAAAGTGAAGATAAGCCTTATCTGGAACTATTGTCATAACGTGCGTAAAGATGACTGTCAGAGATGGGTTAAATAAATGATCATATATTGTTTAATTCTTTACCTGGGCGTATTTTGCTTCGGGGTTCTAAATGCGGATTATCCACGCCATTGACTAGCGCTGAACAGGCCTGCAGGCTGCGGGGAAATGAGTCCTGGTTAATAGCGCGTTTCTTCTAATCCGTCTTCTAGGTTTGGCGCAGGGAAAAGATGCACTGTCGCTAACTGGGAGGGCATAAACAGAGAGAAGAGACAGAAGACAGAAGAAGAAGTGATCAGAATTCAGCGGGGTAAAAGGATCGTGCGTCTGTCCACAAAAGCCTTCTTCAGCAGCGGCAGCGCTGGGCGTGGACGTGACAGCTCATTTGTCACTTTACGCACGGGCTGCAGTCACGTGACGCACGGACTGTGGGGTCTGGAGACTCGCGGGACGCACACACACGGAGGTCACTTTTGAAATATGACCAGGATCAACATTACAAATCAGGCATTCTGAAGTAAGGCCCGGCTTTGTTTGAGTTAAGGGAAAGTTTGTCTCCCGGTTTACAAACAGTTTTATCTTGTTTTTTACTTTGACTTCAAGAGAATAATGGACATAATAACATAATAAGTAAGTAGCTATTGTTTAGAACTGCCAAACAAATGCAGTAACCCCATGGTCTTAATAGGCCATAATATAATTGTTTTTTAGACAATAACAAACAACAATATCTTAAATGGTGCGTGATGACGTCAAATGTTCCGTTTTTAATGTTATTGTGGCTTGATTTTTTTAGACCAATTAGATACGCCACATGACTTCCGAACATAGCAAGAAATGAACTCAAGATTTTTCATAAAGCCTAATTTCACTTGATCTCTCCATGCAGGCTGTACGAATAACCGACTTTCAATCTTTCTCTTCGCTTATTCTCAACTTTTCACCATTAGTACTGCATCATATTCAAATTCTAATCTATAAACCACTTCAACAGTTATTCACTTTTGATAACTATCGTGGTATCGCCATAGCCTCTAGTTTGCAGTGTTCCTTGTATTTTGAATTCAGTCCGTGCGCGTAAAACTCCATCTCCTCTTCCCTGGCGACCTCACGCAAATGACCAAAGCGTGTCTAATGCGCATGTGTGTCCTGTTTCCATTTTTGTGTTCCCTGTCAATCTACATTAATCCCTACATTTATTTTAGTGGGATCATCATGAGAAGTGGAGCCGGATCCTGTGATGGTGCAAATGAGTTATCGCGTTACTTCAAGCCCAAAAATAAAGCCCCGCCACAAAACATCTGCTAATCATTGGTATGCATAAATTGTTTAGAAAGGCAGCACATTTCCCCTCTCCTCCATCTTTGTATTTTTTAGGAACAGTCTGTGAATCATGACGGTTGCAGCAGTCTATTAGCCCCGAGTGGACTGCGGAGCGCTTCCAAATCCCACTCACAACACCAAGCGGCCATTAACACAGATTTATACCGGCTCTTGTTACACTATTTCCAAAACAGAGCGCAGAGCGAGCCAACGTCTCCCTCACGGCCTTCACCTGCCTGTGTATACACAAGTCTGACACGCAAACTCCTGCCTCCAATCCTCTACAAACGTGGCATACTAGTTTTCACTTACTTGGATTATTTATTTAGACGTATTTTACACGTATTCGCTTGTGCTCAAATGGCAGCTGTACACAAACATATGTACTTGTCTCGTTGTTGTGTGATACCTGCTCGTCTGGATACATAGCTGTGTCGTGTTCCTTTCTCGTGACGCACGGGTGGACACGTTTTGGCGACCTTTGTTGACGGAACCTCCAAACTCTCTAAGCAAACTCCCACTTGGTGAGAGCCGAGAAATAATTGCATAGAAAATAAATGTCCGCAAATGGGTTTATTTTAGTTTTTCTAATGGGCTTTTGCAGAAGACGCGGGCGCCGTGTTTTCAGTGTAATCTAATACATCACTATTCGAGCGACACGTGAAAACTGGAGCCCACATTATTCATTTATCTTTACTAATTTTACTATTATAATTCTATTAAAACAAGCAATGCAGTTTTTGGTTAGTTAAAAATACTGTTGTCTAATTCACATTTTAAAATATATCCACTTTACAATACAAAGTATCCTCACAGTGTGAAGACCCCCGAGGCTGCATCTCAAATATACTGCATTCAAACTCACAGTTCAATGAGGGATTATTTCTAGCAGTGGGTTGAGAATTTCTGCATATTCCCCTTGAGCTGTTCAACTCGGGACGCATCTGGGAATTACATATAACGCCAGAAGATAAAGTTAATGTATTTGATACCCGCGGACGTAAAGCAGTTTGTGCCGGTCACGTGCACAGTCCTTTTACGCGTAGTGCCACGGAGCCGCTATTTCTACTCTATTGTGAAATCTAGACTAACCCTTTGCTGGCTTCACATCCACAAAGCTCCAGTGTCACTAAAGCCTCGGACCAAAACTATCACTTAATATTTGAGCTCCTTAAATATCAAGCCTGATTGTCCTTGTGCGTAAGGCCCAGGAGAGCCTGTATTAGAAATACATAAAAGTACTATTTTTGTGTTTAGAATATTTTATGCCGAATACCACTATAACATTATTCTTTATCTGTTAGAAATATAATATTTTTTTAATATTTATATTTATATTCCCTCCCTGTTCTTGAGCTTTGTGTTGCAACATTAGAAATTTCCTCTCATTGTGAGACACATAACGGCTCCGTTCTTCTCTTTTTGTTTGGTTGGTTATTTTGGCTTCCTTTGGGAGCCGCAGTGTATTTATGCATTAGATCTCTTTGGTTCTTATTTCCCCTCCAAACTGTTTTTCAAGGCTCCTGATAAATTGCCTAAATATAAAATTCAAATCCCGCGCGTCCAGTTCCAGCTTCTCTCTCCAGAGCCAGAATTATACGCACTGAAAACGAGAACAGAGCGCACTCCCAACATCCGCTGCGCAATTCCACGTGCAGCCGCCGCGCCATCTGTTTCTACGCTAACCCCTGCGCCACTATCAGCGGCGCGGGTCAAATGGCACTTAACTCCGCGTGGGCCCTCTGACTTAAGCAGGTCCCAAATGGACTCTTTACTGAGGCCTATTAGATCAGCCAGGTCAGGGACTAAAGACTGTCACGTGACACACACACACACACACACACACACACACACACACACACACACAACACACACAACACACACACACACACACACACACACCACAACACACACACAGTATGATACTACTGTACAAAGAAGATCTGTAGTTTTGTAAATCCCCTGTTATAAGTTTTAATATAGAATTTAACGAGTGGCATCAGGAACTAAACCGTTATTCTCCAAACAGAAGCCTCATTTTCCTAAATAAATTCAACAAATAAAAAACACTGAAGCTCAAACGTGAGTTGCAATTTAGTGTGTGGAGCTGAGATGAATTGCCCATGCATAATTATTATATTTATAAAAAAAATAATAATAATTTGTAAAGTCAAATAAATTATCTGAAATAACCAGATGAGCACGTAACAGTGACGTAAGCATTTAGTTCATTCTCTGTTATTCCTTCATTGGGTTCAAATGTAAAATATATAAGAATATTTCATTCTAAAAATTCTGCATGTTGCACTTTGACCTACAATTACCACTATTTGTCACGACACAACATCCGCATCATAACTCTGGTCATAACTCTGTTATAAGTCTAACTCCACAGAAGGGCCGGGCCCTGCGCCACAGACCCGGGGTGAGGTGCTTACTACTTTGCTGCTCGGTGATGGAGCGGGATGCCCAGAATGTCAGTGACGGAGTGCGACGAGGGCCATATCCGATGCATGGCCATGGTCCCGCCAGCAGCGCAGCATGCCCGGAGGGGTGGGCACTTTGGAGCTGGGGTACGAGTAACAAGTGGTTGTAGGGCAGAGCGGGCTGCGGGGCGCGGATGAGGAGGCTTCCCCGACTCGTAGTGACTCTGCTGGGACAGGTTTCCGATCTTGTTTGTGCGCAGGATGCGGCTGATCGAGCTCACGGACGGGAGGTTGAACTTGTCACAAACTCCCGTCCGCGAGCAGTCGGTCCCGGATCTCCCACACGCGAAAATCCCCGGTCCCGCTGCTTGTACGTCCGTATGTGTTTGACCACGGTGGGGGTGGTCACGCGGGGCTTGCTGCTGCCCCCGATGGCCCCAGGAAGGATGGAGCCACCCCGTCTCGTTGTACCGCGCGAGGATCTTACTGACGCAGCCGTGGGACACGCGAAGCTGTCGGCTGATGTCACATGGACGGATGCCGAGCTGCGCCAGCTCCACGATGCGCAGCCGGATGGGCGTTTGGGCAGCGGCCTCCCGTTAACAAACACTCCGCCGAGCTGGTTCACCTCCCCGAAGGCTGGCTGCTGAGAACTGAGAACAGACAGAGAGAGTCAGAGTGCGGGCCTGGACACGTCTAGCCTTGTATTTCCCTCGTGAGAATATATAGTGTGTGTGGATGCGCCATGCTGTGACTAAAATGTGGCCTTGCGTTTGTCAATATTCAGGCAATGTTAAGAATAATTTGGAATGCCCCTACTTAACAAGCACATGGGTTCTGGGCCTTTAATAATCCTAATTGTTATTAGGTGTAGTAGAGATGTTATCGGCTCAATCACACTCTCCAGCGCCTTTAATGACTGGCCAGCTCCATCACAAACAGCGCGTCACACACAACGCGCTGTTTGTGAACGCGGCGCCCTGTCAGAGCGCGCGCCTCTGCACAGGCCTGTAGAGTTAGATCAGTGCTTCAGTATATGTAGTGTTTTTTAAAAACGGTCCTCATTTGAGCACGGGCTGATTCTGCAGAGAGTCCACAGAGGCAGCTGCTCTGGCCGCGGAACAACAGAGATTAAACACAACAACAGAACGTTACGGGCTGGAAACTGGAGGAACACTTTGGCGTCACATTGGACTAAACTTCTATCAAAGCCATGAGGAAAACTTTCTCCCTGGAGCTTTCCAACTTGTCATCATTGAATTTTCTGTGTCAAACTCTGGAAACGCGACGTAAAATGCCAATGAAACGGTTAGTCAGGGTCGTCATGGCTGTGTCAGTCACACTGCGCAGACTCTATTCAAAGAAAATGACCCCCAATAAAACAGTCTCTCCATGGGCGTGGCTCTTGTTTGGACTCAGTATTAATGTAATAATATATAAAACCTCTGTCCACTGTGACCAAAGCGCGTGCCCGCTCTGAGGCCTGCACTGCCAGCCCCAACCCAGGAAATACTTGTGTTATGTGTGGCGTGACATTTAGGCGAAGAGGCTCGTAAAACTCGGGTTCAGATCAGTTTGGTTATTCCGTCAACCAAAGCAGTCCACTCAAAGAAATCGTCCGTGATTTTGAAATATTTGTTATGCGTTTAAAAGGGAAGTGAGCACGCCTCGGGCAGTCAATTGTATTATGCATTATTGTATTAATATAAACATTTGTCAAATCAATCTGAGCTCCACACAGGACTGGATGCGCTGGCGATGCAAATATGTCAGATCTGGATTTTTAATAATAACGAGTTAGCGTGGACTATGGGCACTGTCAACGAAGGGAAAGGAAACTTATTTTTGATCGCAAGAATTAGTAACAGTCCATGCACCTTTTCAACTTTCACGTCTTAAAGTTTATACTCTTGAAGCGAAAACTTTGGACTCTAGAGCGAGCTTTGGTAAATTTTAAGTTTCCTGTGCAGATGACATTTCTTGAACGCCTTTTAAACGTGATCTCAAGGTTGTTTTTGTTCGGCGTTAATGCGTAAACGAGGCTTGTGATAGTGAACACACTCGCCCTGTGTTCTTTTGTCTTTTGTGTTACGACGACCTAAACCGTTTTGTGGCGATATCGAGTGAAACCCAGCCCGTGTCAACGCGCCTCGCGCTCTCGCGGTGTTACCGCTTACTTCCATCCCAGTAAACAGCCCTGCTCCTAAAGCGCTGCACTAGTTGTCCACTAACCATCTCGTGTTAAAGCCGCAAATCAAGAGCGCGATGGTCCGCTGTGTGCCTCCTCCGTTGCGTCCTGCTGAGCGTCCAGTGTGTCCAAAGCCCAGGGCAGCGTCTAATCAGACTGGAATAAGTGCGCCAGATCTGGAAAACTGCGCGCGCCACAATGAGAAACTGCGCGGACGAGGCTGAGCAAAGGAAACAAGAGGGACTTAGTAATTGTCGGTGGGTGTGTTTGTTCTGACGGCGGCGCAGACAGACTTAACATTTCAATCTGTGGAATGCGGAGAGGCGGGGGCTTACCACACCAGAGCCAATCAGATCCGTAGCTTTCATAGCTCTCTGGCGCCATTGGGTGTAAAAGTTTGACATTGACAGATATCCACGCTGCCTCTCCTACTCCTCGTTCAATGTCTTCCGCGCATCCAGAGAACCAGGGATGTGCCAATTTTTTGTTTTTCTGACCCGTGAGATTTAAAGGTAAAACGCCTATCATAATCACATTTGCATCAAGTTTAAGCATCTGGTGGCCAAGATGCGCACTGGCAAATATTTTCAAAAAACTGTCCCTCCAAATCTTCCAACTCGCATTCGCAAAAACTATATTTGAAAACGTTTTATTCTAATAATCTCCCTTAACCCTCCACCTTTAAAAGCGCATACGGCACTCGGTCTTCATGTTTCTCTAGGACTCGCGTTTTGGTGGCTTAGTACCTGTGCTAAATATTTACCACAGTTTTACATTTCCGGTTAAGTGTCAGTTTGTGGAGGAAGTTAGCACTGACGTTTTCTAAAACATAATCCCACTTTTCCATCAGCACAAATTCTATTCAAAATTCAGGGACAATTTACGCACTTGAAGGCATTTTCTGATGAATCATTCCAGTTAACAGATAAATGTGTTATCATTTATTTATATTAGTTTTAATCAGAACTATTGTGCAATTGGATCATTACTGACCCGTTTTAAACGTCATAGTGTTTCAACAACAGTTATGGAATAGCTTTACATATGTCGCATCTGCTCCTGTGTCCAACCGAAGTAAAAACATAACTTCTCCAAAATTCCAACCAAAATAGGGAAGATTTCAGAGAAAAAAAATTAAATATAGAATTGTGTGAGCGGTTCCGTATTTAAATCAGTACCTCTGACCTTTTAGGTCAGTCGTTTTCACGTTTTAAAAGCACTTATTCTATTCACAGGGGATAGTGTCAAGGCTTTACGCGTCACCTGCAGCAGCGCCCTTCATCTTCAAACGGCGTCATGTCATTAGTGAAATGGGACATGAACTCGTGCTTCTGACGGATCCGATTCCCTGCTAATTTTGTGTTGTTACCCATCAAGTCCACAAGCGCGTAGTGTATGATCGGGGCACGGTTTTAGTCGGTGCGCGCCAAAACAAATCCGTACCAAAGTGGGCCAGTGCATGTGGGCAAAACTGCCTATTAACCATTATTATTGTTTCAACTCTCCTCATAATACTTCGTTTAAACGTCGGGTACGCACCCGAATTGTTTTGTAGATGGACAATATGATTCACATTTTACGCACGTCTCTTACATATTTTCATTGCTAACTTTACTCCCAATCCTTAGTCATGTCTGTATAGGCTCTTTTCAGACAAGAAGAAAGACAGGATCATAAATGTGTCAACGAGAGCACACCGGATACAAGCGGATCCAGCCCCGTGACAGATGCTGCTGTGATCCGCGCTTGTCCTTCTCTCCGTCAAAATGAAAAAAAAAAAAAAAAAAAAAACAAAGCTTTTTTTTTTTTTTTTTAAAGAGTTCACGCGCTGTCACTTAAGCAGCCAGCTGTGCGTGTGTGTTCTGAGCTAGTATATGCTGGAAGCGGTGGGTGACACTAAACATGGGACCTTTCGGGGTAGGCAAAGCGTCTCTACATTTCATTTGAATAAACAAATCAAATCATTTGAACAGAGGCGCGAGAGTAGGGATGATTAGAGATTTATAATTCTTTGGGTTGTTGTTACGTTCATAATGATGCTGGGGGTTGATTCATTTCGCGCAGCTGTGTGTTTGTGTTGGTGCTGGAAATAAGTGCGTGGAAGCGGCGCAGAAACAGAGCCTCGTGCGGTGCGTGGTGTCGGCTGCTCCACGCGCTCCCCCAGTGAACGCGCGTGGGAGACCGTGTGCGCGTCGTGTTACATTTTTCTGTTTATTTGAGCTATTTTCCTTAATTCTATGGTAATATAATTTTAATGCACTAGCTACGAACGAACTTGTGTTTGATCCTGGTCTACTGTGCTCTTTAACTGGTTTATTTTTCTTAATTACCTACAAATAACTAATAATGTGATCCACCATTTAACGACACGTGGTCGAATCTCTTGTTTATAAAAAGTTATATTTTGCGTATTTTGTGGCAGTAATGAAATATTTCTTTATAATTCTTTTTTTGTGCCATAAAACACACACACGTGACAATGTGACTGACTTTTGCCGTGCGCGCTCGTCAGGGCCCAAAGTGCATTCCTCAAAGCTGACTTTTGGGTGTCATTTATAATTAATTATAGGTCATGGGCTAATTATCATGCTAGTCTAAAAAAGCACTAAACGTGATTTTTGTAGTTATGTTTTTTGAACTGTTATTATGTAATTAACTCACCAACTTTTGATCGTAACAAAATACATGTTTTTTTTTAAGAAACTCGAGATGAACTGTTGGCTGTTCAAGTAGCCTAATTGTATTATTTAAAGTGTTTTTGTGTATTTATAATATTACTCACTGTTTGGCTTACGCAGTCCCTGTTCATCTCAGTATTTATTGTTCAAAGTCACACACATCCACCAGCATACACAAAGAATCGTGTAATGTCAACGTTTTCCTTCCGTTTCTTTGGTTTTAAAAATAATCGAGTGTTTGTGTGTTTTTTGCGCTCTGCACGTCGCAGGAGAGCGCTGCGTTAGCGCCATTACGCACGGGCACGGGACCATTACATAACATTGCGTCATGTGTCCAAAATGCCCGAGTCTCCAGCTGCGAATGAAGTGATTATTACAACAAAAATGGATGTGTTTTATTGCTACAATTAGCCTTTTACTTCACTTGTACTCATTTTTAGAACTGAGCAAGACATTAAACATACCACGATCGCTTTTGAACACGTGATCTGGATAAATGCAAACACAGATCAAATGAAGGGTCAGAGTACATTGATACGATCAGTAGGCATAATATTCTATTCCTCAATAATAATATAATAATTATAATAATTATTATTATAACAATAATGCCACAATAGGAGTTGACAGTGGGCCTTATATATCCCTCACCTTTAGAGACCAAACTCACGCTTCTGAGTGTTTTGTTTTTTTTTTTTTTTAGTTAGACTCTAGGCCTGTTAGAATCATGGAGAAATTCTCTGAAATGTGTGTCTGCGTATTATACAGTATAGTTTATAGAATACGAGTATTGTTATATCCGAATAACTTGTCAAGTAAAACAGAGCGCCAAAAAGAGACAGCGCCAGGGCTCCATAAAAATCACAGTTTAAAATATTTCAATAGTTCTTTTTTCTCTCTACTCCTGCTGTGTTGGACGCTCTAAATCTCTCCACTGTGGGCCAAATAAAGGTTCTTATCTTATTTTGCACTAAGCCATATTACACCCATGACATTTTCCAGTATTTTAGAAACTCGCTTTTTCCTGGCTCTGACCGCGCGTGTCCATGATGTCACACCGCGCGTGTCCATAATGTCCGTGGATGTCTGAGGTCTACGCCTGATTTGGAGCCTTGTCTCGCGCTTCACTTCATAAACCGTGTGTATCTCTAGAGCATCGCGCGCCATGACGCATCAGCAGTCACCGTGTCCACGCGCACTGCTCTCCAGGGCCCCACGCGCGCGTCAGATGCAAACCAGACACACGTGACCCAGTGACTGTCCTGCTGCAGGGTGGATCTGTCACGATACAAAGGCTGCATTCTCTCACACGGCGCGCGAAAGTTCGTGCGTAAAAAGGTTTTTATTTTTTTTTACGTGGACGCTGTTTAAAACTCGACTTTGCTGTTTTTCAACACCTCTGAAAGGAAATAGTTTTTGAATGAGCAAAAACACGCGGATGGACCAATTAACCCATATTATGAAATATACCAACTATTGCGTAACAGTGACTGGGACAATCAGAAAACTATATTTTTACTGTTTGGACACACGGAGAAAACGCGAAACTCCGGAGCCAGAAGTGGCCTCTATAAAATAAAATAAATGGAACTGGTTTGTCCAAAGCTTCTAAGTGTTTGAACTGAAAGCATAAAAATAGAATAAATAATGAATGTGGATAACACGCAGATGTAATGTGTATTTAAAATGTTCTAAATTAATATTTTATTTTTGTTTTTAAGAAATTGCAAAGAGGCTTATAACAACAACAACAACAATAATAATAATTATAATAATTATAATAATAATAATAATACAAGATTTCAAATGTAAAAGGGATTTTTGAGAGACATATGGACAGTATTATTTTTGAGTTGTGGTGTTTTAGAGATTCAGACTGGGAGCAGGTCAGACATGACCCACAGTAGCGGGACGGTCCGTGTCCGGATAATCCCTGTGTAAACGCAGCAGCGGCCTCAGAGCGAGGCGCACACGTGCGCTCAGCTGCGCATCTCTGTTTGTGTTTCTATAATCGTTTTCACCTCGTCTCCATCAACAGCACGAGACAAGCGAGTCTGGACTCTGCGCGCCACGGACTTTGGTTGTCCTCGTTCCAAGATATTTACAAACAGATTCCAGGTAGAGTTTGAAAAGAGTCACTTCTCTTGGACTTGTTTCTCTGTAAAGCTCCTAAAAGTTCATTTACAGTTGATTATGATCTGGTCAAAGACTGTGGTCATGTCTTTAGTCTTTTCAAATTAAAATGAGAACAGATCTGTTTGCAGTTGGAGTCCCCATCGTCACCCACATTTAGGCAAAACGAATTTAAGTATATTCTGAAATAAAATGTGTAAAATGACGCTAAAGTGTTAAATGCTAAAACACGTTTTTGTTTCGCTCGTTGCTGTTCTGATCTGGCCTCACGTGACACGAGTTTCATCAAACATTAAAGCCTAATCTATGACGTAATCATATGAAGAGCTCATATGAAACTTGACTTTGTTTTTTTTAGAATAAAATTATTCATTGCGTCTACTTGCTTAGTTGTTTATATTTAATAAAAAGTCTGGGCATCACTTCAGATGGAGGTGAGTGAGGTGCAGCTGACGCTCACACTGCAAGTCTCCAAACACAATTCACATTTTTTTCCCAGATCACATGTTTTTTGTACACTGACACAGGCGGTACTATTTAAATATATATTAGTGATATTTTTGTCAATATCTAATTACCTAAAATAAGTCTTAATCTTCTTGCCTTTCACTTTCGCAGGGTCAGGTGTTAGGGGTCAAGGGTCAGGGTTAGGGCCGTTTGATGCTTTATGTCTGACTCACATTCTTTTCCCAGTTTATTAATGAACTTCTGTTTTGGCTTCGCTGCTGTTAACCGCGACACGTCTGAATCTTTAAGTGTGTTTTATTTTTGCCTTTTCCAGTGAAAATTCAGAGCACCTGAAACATTTCCGAACTGTAAACATCAGACACACTGCAGTCACATCACATTCAAGTCTGATTCTCTTCCACGTGTCAGTATGTCCCGGGCCGCATTCAGAAACATCACATTTGGTCTGATCTCGCTGACACAGTTCGAACGCAGCCTGGACCAGGCCGTGTCGCTCGTGTTCATGGTTCAGAGTTCGTCAGACCTGGATCTGTGGATAAAACTATTTATAAAAGTAAATCCTCAGACTTTGGCGCCTTCACAAAGCGCGCGGCAGAGACGCTTTGTGTTTAGTTTTGGAGACACAACTCAAAGCGTGAGTGGTGCTCCAGGCATTCATGGACTAAACCAGGACTAAACCAGAACTAATCCAGAACTAAATCAAGACTAAACCAGGACTAAACCAGGACTGAATCAGGACTAAGCCAGGACTAAATCAAGACTAAATCAAGACTAAACCAGGACTAAACAAGGACTAAACTAGGGCTAAACCAGGGCTAAACAGTAGGGCTAAACCAGAGACTAAATAGGGCTAAACCAGGACTAAACAAGGACTAAATTAGGACTCAACCAGGACTAAACCAGGGCCAAACCAGAGACTACAGCTGGGCTAAACCAGAGACTAAACCAGGACTAAACCAGGACTAAACCAGGACTAAACCAGGACTAAACCAGGGCTAAACCGGGGCTAAACCAGGGCTAAACCAGAGACTAAACAGGGCTAAACCAGGACTAAACCAGGGCTAAACCAGAGACTAAACAGGGCTAAACCAGGGCTAAACCAGGAAAATCTCACCGGGAAATCTCGGTGTAAACATGTTCTGTCTTTAAATAGAATGGTAGATTGATTCTCAAACATTTTCTCCACGTGGGCAGATTATTATCAAACTGTATTAACGCTGTGTTCACTCATCAGTGCTTTTTATCGGAGGCCAGAATTCGTCTTTTTTATATAGTTAAAAAAATAATTTAACGATAAATAAAACTTTTCTCGTTATGACAAAAATCCCAAATAAAAGCAGCGCACTGCGGGTGAAGTGTGTGTGCTGGTCCCTTATGACAAAATCTACATATTCTCAGGCTATAGCATAAAGCCATAACTGTAAATCCAAAGTGACCGGTGCCTCTACGGCGCCTCGTGCATGTTTTCCTCCGCTGGAAGCACGAGTCACGCTTAATACCAAACCACGCGCGTTTTTAAAGGTAAATCTGATTTGGCACAAACTATCACCATCAACATCCGCCTTTCCCTCATTGCCCCCATTTCTGCTTCTGCATTTTGTCACAATCACGCCACCGTCCGCGCTCCAGACTCAAAGTGACGCTGCACGCGCTTTATACAAATCAGATAGGACATTAATGCGTGCGTAATAGCGCCATTAACGGATCCCACGCTGCTGTCTCTCACCTCTGCGCCACTGGACCGTGTATGCGCCGTTCGCTTCACACTTGAGCGGCCTTTGGTAACTTTAGCGCGCACGTAATGAGGACGCACGTGGGTTAACGACCTCTGTTTCAAAAGCCCGTGTCTCGTGGCCTTCCCCAAAAAAAGCGACAATATTTATAGCGCTCGGAGGCGTATATCATTCCTGACACTCGCGGCACCTGGCACGCATTACGTTTTCATATTCGGGGCCTAATTTGGAGCCCTCTCGCGAGGACACCTATGGGACGAGCGGAACGCTAGACCCTGGACTCAGGGACTTGTATATGACGTTTGTGTCCTCGAGCTGAAGTGTAAATGGGCTGTTGATGCGTAATGCGTAAAACCAAGACAAAATGTTCCCTTCAAAATCTGTAAATAATCTTCCCCGAACCTAACCTTGACATATACGGTGTTTAAACTGGACTGGACGGGTAATAAAGCAGGATTAAAGCAGGGCCGAGGTCAGAAGGAAACACAACGGAGGCCATGGACCAAGAGCAAACTGCCGCCGCGTTTGGATCTAATATAAAAGATGCAGGAGAAAACGTGTCTGTGTTGTGTCTGTTGCTACATGAGAAAAGCCAAGATAACGTAACTTATTTAGATACGAGGCAGACGCTGAAATAATTCAATCAGGAGATCCCATGATATGGAACCAAAGCAAGACCGAATAACAAGCTCAAAGACCGAGCCTGCCACACGCAAATGAACTGTTACAGATATAAAACCCTAGACTATAATCAAGATTACAAGTTAATTTAAGTTAAATTAATTACTAACCAGTGCGTAAAACATTGATATTGCAAACAGACCTCCTCACGTGCGCGCGTACAACGCGTGTGTGGGGTCAGACCGCTGCACACGTCATGGTCCCGGTTGCTTGCACACAACGATTGCATATAAAGCATTACAGCAGTTTGTTTAGTCTCACGTTCACCGTAGCCCACGTGCGGTTTTCAGAGTCTACGGTGTGATGACGTCACAGTGCCACGGCGGGGGCACGAGCCGGTTCCCTCTGTTCACCACACTGCACTTTTAAAACAAATATCGAAACGGTGAACTGATAAATACTGAACCAGATCTTTTCTTTTAGATTCCAGAACTCGCTCTGGGTTCGTAATGAATCGAATCTTTACGAGCCGTTCATTTGAGCCTCTTCCATCTGTGTTCGATATTATTGGCCTATAGAATGTTGTCTAATGAATACAGTGTTTGAGTTCATCCCGGTTGTGCTGGAGATCCGGTCTGATTTCACCAAAACTTTTCCCAGTGGCGTAGCGCCATCTGCCGGACAACACAGGAACGTCATGTCAAAGAAGACCTGTGTCCAGCGGGTGGCACGGAGACACGCCCCAGGACGCACGAGGAAAAGCAAGAGCAGGGGAGGAACAAGCATTCAGCTGTGCTACTTAAGTAAAAGTACAGGAGAAAAAAAAACCTCAAGTAAAAGTATCAAATGAAAGTATCAAATCTACCCAAGTAAAAGCATTAAAGTACCCCTTTAAAATGTACTTAAAAAGTAAAAAGTATTTCGAGAGAAAATAATTCAATCAGGAGATTTTCGAGAGAAATACTTTTACTTTTTGAGTAAAATGTTGTGAGTTTGATAAAGATTTGGGCTGAATTTTGTTCAACAGAACCAACTGACTCAATGTTTTTTCTACTTGTTTTTATTTGCATACCTGTATTTTTAATAATAATATATTTATTATTTTAATAATAAAAAATACTTTTACTTTTCTGTCCTGTTCAAAAATGTAGTGGCGTAGAAAGTACAGATACTGCTCTCACATGTAGTGAAGTAAAAGTGAGCACTTTAAAACTTTAAAACCACAAGAGGCTCCTTCCGGACAAATAGTCAGGTTCCAGAAGATGCGAGCCCGCTCATAGTAAGGACCTCAGTTTTTCAGTGTCATAAACATCCCGACATGATTTTACTTGTGTTTATCATAACGCTGCAAACTGTGGCTTAAACTGAGCTCACAATGTGCAGTGCATGATACAGTCCAGAAGAGGGCGCCTCAGGACCGCGCATATGTCCGGGGACAAAAGGCGACACCCTGGACAAGAGGAGACACCCTGTTGTAAGAACACGGGTGCACGACATGTTCACGTGACCTGTCAGAGCCTCGGTTCCTCTGAAGGAGCCGTAAAGGGGGAGGGGCGGTGGGCTCGTTCTTCTGGTGGAGTCATGTGGCACTGGAACCACAGCTCTGCATCTTTCACTGGTGGAACTTTTCTGTTTGTGGTCAGTTTATGCACCACTGCTCCTCAAACTTTTACATAAACAAGGACATATTTCATGAGATGTGTTTGACTCTCTGAGCCAGATCTGAATCACAGCCAAACAGGATCTAAAACAATCAGGCTAAACCATGGATGAGGTAGCAGTAGAAATAATAACAATAATAATAATAATTATTATTATTATTGTGTGTGTGTGTGTGTGTGTGTGTGTGTGTGTGTGTGTGTGTGTGTGTTCAAACTCTATAATCTCTTGTATTTGAGCATACTAATCAATTAGTAATATGTACTCATATAACACCCCTAACGGTCACTTGGTCTGAGTTTACTCGTGATAAACATTTGAAATACAAACTTCCTTCAGACAAAGTACTTACACTATACTTAGATGTACTTCGATGTACTTAGATGTACTCATAATGTACTTAGAGATTCTTACTGACTGAAGTTGCTCTTTAAAGCAGCAGATAAACACTGGCCTGTTTGCTAACACTCTCAAATTAACTCCCTTTCCTAAAGTCATCGTGTTATTTTACGTTTTTTTCTCCTTTTGTTCATTAAAAACACAGTAACTCTCACAAACTTGACTCGTCTGAAGAAGCTGCTGTGGGTCAGTGATCTTGTGTCCAGCTGCAGTTAGTCCAGAGGTGATCCTTTACACAGTGTGAATGAAACAAAACCCTGAGTCATTTTAAAGGCCCTGTACTGGATTTTTACGTCTTGCAAACATGAAAAACAAAACTAGTTCATTTTAAACAGTTTGCTGTGGTCCAGAGTTACCCCTCACTTACCTTATGTATTCAGAACATCCTAATTATTCACCATGATGAGTTTATAAGCACTTTTCACAACTCTTAGACACTTTTCAGAGTGGAGTTTAGCTGTTACAGTACATTTAACAACAACTAGCATGCTAACCCGTACTTCCTCATTATCAGTCACTTTATAATTAGATGCAGACAGCACACAGTCGTCTTATTTTGACCTCAAGAGCTGCTTATACAATATATCTGAACTGGGAAAGACACATTATGCTCAAACACATGTGGAAAACAGGTACAGGGCCTTGTGATCCTTCATCTGTGTGATGGTTTAGGTGATGGTCCTGCCCGGCTGCCCCACCGGGGGGCGCTGTACGGCCTGCCTGGTCCCTGACCCTGCCTGGTCCCTGACCCTGCCTGGTCCCTGACCCTGCCTGGTCCCTGACCCTGCCTGGACCCTGACCCTGCCTGGACCCTGACCCTGCCTGGACCCTGACCCTGCCTGGACCCTGACCCTGCCTGGACCCTGACTGCCTTTGACCACCGGGGGGTTCTGTCCCCTTCCCTTCTGGTCTGCCCCGCCGGGGGGGTTCTGTTCCTGTTCTTCCTGTTTGCCCCCCCGGGGGGTCCTGTCCCCTTCCCTCCTGGTCTGCCCCGCCGGTGGTCCCTGGTCCCTGTTCCTTGTTCCCTGGTTCCTGTCCCGTCGCCACTCCAGATCCAGCTTTTGTTCCTCCCTGTTTTTAGTTGCTGCCTCCCTGGTTGGCTCCACACCTGTTCCTTGTTGCCAATCAGGGGGGCAGCCTTTATATTCTGTTTAGTCCCTGTTTAGTTGCTGGATCCTTGTCTTTTGTTAGCCCTGTCTTTTGTTAGCCCTGTCTTTGGTTCGTCTTCAGTTGTTCATCTGTGTTCCTGTTTTTCAGTTATGGACCATGCAGGCTCTGTTTTCTGTTTTTTGTTAATAAACCTGTTTTTGGACACTCCTTTGTGCCGCACTTGAGTCCGCACCACACAAACCGTGACAGAAGGATCCAGCCATCGGTGGACTCAGCGCACAAGGAGTGCCCACCTGCCCTGCCCTTTGGACCGGGACCCTGTGCACCTGTTTGCCCTGCCGGGGGGTTCTGTTCTGGATTTTACCTGTTTGCCCCGCCGGAAGGGCTCTGTTTTTGCTCCTGGCCTCGCCCGTCCTGGGACTTTTTGTTTTCTGGACTTTTGCCCTCCTCTGGGAGCCGTCCCCACCCACCCGGGTACTGTGATGGTTTAGGTGATGGTCCTGCCCGGCTGCCCCACCGGGGGGGGTACGGCCTGCCTGGTCCCTGACCCTGCCTGGTCCCTGACCCTGCCTGGTCCCTGACCCTGCCTGGTCCCTGACCCTGCCTGGACCCTGACCCTGCCTGGACCCTGACCCTGCCTGGACCCTGACCCTGCCTGGACCCTGACCCTGCCTGGACCCTGACTGCCTTTGACCACCGGGGGGTTCTGTCCCCTTCCCTTCTGGTCTGCCCCGCCGGGGGGGTTCTGTTCCTGTTCTTCCTGTTTGCCCCCCCGGGGGGTCCTGTCCCCTTCCCTCCTGGTCTGCCCCGCCGGTGGTCCCTGGTCCCTGGGTCCCTGTTCCTTGTTCCCTGGTTCCTGTCCCGTCGCCACTCCAGATCCAGCTTTTTTGTTCCTCCCTGTTTTAGTTGCTGCCTCCCTGGTTGGCTCCACACCTGTTCCTTGTTGCTGCATCAGGGGGGCAGCCTTTATATTCTGTTTAGTCCCTGTTTAGTTGCTGGATCCTTGTCTTTTGTTAGCCCTGTCTTTTGTTAGCCCTGTCTTTGGTTCGTCTTCAGTTGTTCATCTGTGTTCCTGTTTTTCAGTTATGGACCATGCAGGCTCTGTTTTCTGTTTTTTGTTAATAAACCTGTTTTTGGACACTCCTTTGTGCCGCACTTGAGTCCGCACCACACAAACCGTGACAATCTGACAATAAACTCACATGTGACATCATTATTTATAAAGTGAAATATAAACAAACAGGTGTGTTAGCTTCAGTGTCGTTAGCTCCTCCCTTCAGACAGATATAAGGCAGTGTCCAGCAGTAATGTGACCAGAACTGAAGAAGCGCCTTGGATAAGCAACCAAACATCTTTACTCTAAAACTTTTGTCCAGTTACAGATTTGATCTGTTAATCTTTATTTTTTGGTATTCTTGCTAATGCAGTTTTGTTGTTCAAAACAAATGAACCAAACCTGCTCCAACTTTACCCTGTAATGATTATCCCCCGTACATCATCATGCTTAGAGTCTCTATACATAAAAACATCGCTAACCTGCTAGCCACCGCGTTCCAAATAGGAAGTGATCATTAGCGTGCTTCCGACTCCATCGACTCCAATTCACTTTACATTGAAAAACTGTGTCCCCTCTCTTTGTAACTGCTCCTGTCAGATTCATCATTTTGGTCTTAAAATGTTCGTATTAACCTGTTGTACATGATCCTGGGGTTTTTATTTCACTATTATGTTTATGACATATGGCATTAAGATATGAACATTAATAACAGACAAATCAGGCGCCTTCTTTCCTCGAGGTCGCTCCCACTGGCGTTAGCAACAGGTTTGATTGACAGTGTTGCTAAGCGCCCACTCCCTGCTGAACCAACGGTGTGGCAGCCAACAGCCTCACTGCAGATTGGCTCTTTGGTTGCTATGATACTTGTGGTCAGAATTCCACATATGGAACTTGGGTCCAGATTGGCCCCCATACCTGCTCTAGCCTCGATGAGCTTTATTTAACTGGAGCTGAATGCTGTGGGTGATGCCACACTCATTTAGTCCACTTCTTTATGCAGACTATGATCGTGATCCGTTTAGCTGGTGCTAGCTTAAGCCTCAAGTACTAACTGTTTACCTCCTCCTCCAGAGCGATGGCCTGATGGCATTAAACCTCTTTCATATTTACAATGTCCTGATCTTCAGAGGATCCTTTAGGCACACACAGGGTTTGTTACCTAAAGAACATTTCAAACATGAAGCTCTAGGACAGCTGCAGACAACACTACAACCAGAGCAAACACAAGAGAGGGACATGACCCTGAAGAAGAGGGGGAGAGAGGGAGGGAGGGGTGGCAAGGAGAGAGAGAGAGTGAAGGGAGTGAGGGAGAGAGGGGAGAGACGGGGTGAGCAGCAGAGAGAGAAGCAAAAGAGAGAAAAGAGAGGAGGGAGAGGTAAGGAGTGGGGGGAGTTAGAGCGGAGATGGAGGAGAGGAGGGAAGGAGGGAGGAATGAGAGAAAAAGAGGAGATGATGGAGAGAGAGAGAGATGTCTTAAACATCCATCCAAGGACACAGGAGGTAAGTTAAACATTCTTAAAACACCATTCACTAAAACACTGCAAATTACACAACACACAAACATGTAAAATACATTCTTAAACAAGCACTGCACTATAATAGTGCACATATCCAATTTAATGAATTATTAGCTGTTAACTTCAGATCTAAAATTGTGTAAAAAAAAAACAAAACAAAAAAAAACAAAAAAACAAGTTAAATAAACATTTTTAAATATTTTTTGAGCAAATATCTTATTTGCAAAAGTGCAAATACTGTTCAGAGTGTTGTGTGCTATTAAAGTGTAAGTGCAATTTAAAGTGCTTAGAGTGAAGAGTGTAAAGTGCAGTTACTTTTGTAACAAATGGGCTGTTTGTTACAAGGAGAGAGGGAGAGATGAGAGAGGGATGAGAGAAAAAAAGGAGGGGAGATGATGGAAGGAGAGAGGATGGTGAAGGAGAGAAAGATAAGGGTAATGGAGGAGGAAGCGTAGGGGGAGAGAGAGGGATGGGGGAGAGAAAGAGGAGACGGAGGACAGGAGGCAGATGCATCCTCTGTCTTTGTGTGACTAGCCCCAGTAACTGATCCCAAATCGGATCATGTCCCTGAGCCTTAGAGCTGTGAGTGAGCCTTGTGTGAGCCGTGTGTGAGCTGTGTGTGAGCCTCAGAGCTGTATGTGAGCCGTGTGTGAGCTGTGTGTGAGCCTCAGAGCTGTATGTGAGCCGTGTGTGAGCTGTGTGTGAGCCGTGTGTGAGCCTCAGAGCTGTATGTGAGCCGTGTGTGAGCTGTGTGTGAGCCGTGTGTGAGCCTCAGAGCTGTATGTGAGCCGTGTGTGAGCTGTGTGTGAGCCGTGTGTGAAACTCAGAGCTGTATGAGCCGCGTGTGAGCCGTGTGTGAGCCATGTGTGAGCCTCAGATCTGTGTGTGAGCCATGTGTGAGCCACAGAGCTGTATAAGCCGTGTGTGAGCCATGTGAGAGCCGTGTGTGAGCCATGTGAGAGCCGTGTGTGAGCTGTGTGTGAGCCGTGTGTGAGCCTCAGAGCTGTATGTGAGCCGTGTGTGAGCCTCAGAGCTGTATGTGAGCCGTGTGTGAGCTGTGTGTGAGCCGTGTGTGAGCCTCAGAGCTGTATGTGAGCCGTGTGTGAGCCTCAGAGCTGTATGTGAGCCGTGTGTGAGCTGTGTGTGAGCCGTGTGTGAGCCTCAGAGCTGTATGTGAGCCGTGTGTGTGACTGTGTGTGAGCCGTGTGTGAGCCTCAGAGCTGTATGTGAGCCGTGTGTGAGCTGTGTGTGAGCCGTGTGTGAGCCTCAGAGCTGTATGTGAGCCGTGTGTGAGCCGTGTGTGAGCCTCAGAGCTGTATGAGCCGTGTGTGAGCTGTGTGCGAGCCGTGTGTGAGCCGTGTGCGAGCCGTGTGTGAGCCGTGTGCGAGCCGTGTGCGAGCTGTGTGCGAGCTGTGTGCGAGCCATGTGTGAGCCATGTGTGAGCCGTGTGTGAGCCTCAGAGCTGTGTGAGACAGCTTCTTTTACCTTTAGTTCAGTAGAACTAAAATCATACAAATGATTGTAGTGAGGGTGTATTCCTGTATTACCACATGATGACATCACAAGGTGGAACAAAGTATTTTCTGTTTGAGAGAAGAACTCGCCCAAATGTGCAGGTTTGTCTGTTAAACATGTGTGAATGAAAATTCAGGCAGTGATAACACCTCCATACACACACACATACACACACACGCACTTACACACACACACACATACACACTCTCACACACACATAGACACACACTTACATACACACACATACACACACACACACACTCACGCACACACACACACACATACACAAACACTTACATACACACACACACACACACACACACACATACACACACACACACACACACACTCACGCACACACACACACACACACACACACAACACTTACATACACACACACACACACACACACACACACACACACACACACTCCCCTTCTTTCTGCTCTCTCCCTGTCCTCTCTCCCTCTACTCATTTTTTTCCTCTTTCTTCCTCTCCTCTCTTTCCCTCTCCCTTCTCTTCTCTTTCTCCCTCTCCTCTCTCTTTCTCCGTCCCCTCTTTCTTTCTCCTTCTCTCTCTTTTTCCCTCTCCCTTCCTCTCCTCTCTCTTTCCCCCTCTTTCTTTCTCCCCCTTCCTGTCCTCTTTCCTTCTTCCTCTCCTCTCTCTGTCTCCCTTCTTCTCTCTCCGTCTTTAAACCTCTTTATGCTTGTTTTGTTCTTCTTTCAAGGATCTGCAAACTCTTCAAATCCTCCAAACACTTTCTCACTCTATCCCTCTATCTCCACACTCTCTCTCCTCTCCCGCTCCTCTCTTCCTCTCCTCTCTCTCTCTCTCTCCCTCCTTAAGCCCTGTGTATGTTTTGCTCTTGAGCTGTATCTTGGTCACTGTTTGTCCAGTGTAGGGCCGTATAAACACAGGTCATGATGAAACAGGATGAAATCAGTGAGTGAAAGTGAAAGTAAGAACAGACGCGCAGTCGCGTTCGTGTGTGACGTTTATCATGACCTATTATCATTTATTATTCTTGTTAATAACAACAACAACAACAATTATTATTATATTATTATTATTATTATTATTATTATTATTATTATTATTATTATTATTATTATTATTATTATTATTATTTTTATTTTTATTTTTATTATCATTATTATAGTAGTAGTAGTAGTGGTAGTAGTAGTAGTAGTAGTAGTAGTAGTAGTAGTAGTAGTAGTAGTAGTAGTAGTAGTAGAAGTGGTAGTAGTAGTAGAAGTAGTGGTAGTAGTGGCAATAGCAGTAGTAAATGTATTAATTATTTTATTTTACTTTTACTTTATCCAGCAGATATTTACAGTTAATACTATATATTTTTATGACCCAGAAAACGACCTTGGCATAAAAGGTTTTTTCATTAATTCTGGAGAAAATAAATAAATAAAAAGCCGTACAGCAGATTTTTTTTTTTTTTTATTAACTTAATTAAATGTATTTATTTATTTTTACAAAATCTGCTTCAGTGACTTTAACCTTTATAACCCTTTATATTTCTTAAATCGCTGTGATTGTCTGGAGGTGGCACGTCACCTGCGCGATTCCATGGAAACAGAAAGTTAAAGCCACACTTCAGAACATTCTTCATGGAGACAGATACATTTTATGGCATACTGTGCCAGCGGAAACAACATTTCCATGGAGACAAGCACGAAAAGGCCCTCCTCCTGGCCAAATAAGAGTCATGTTTGTGGAGATGGCGAGCCCGCTCACAGTAAAGACGCAAATTATTATTATTATTTCAGTGCAATATAAAAAAACTAAATTAGAAAGCAAAGAACATTATGGCTATTATAGTAAAGTTACGCGATGGAGCTTTAAATATAACGTTATAGTCCCCTCTGTGCAAATGAAACCATAAAAACAAATTACTGATGACTGAAACATCCCTTTAACGCGGTACTTTGATCCATGTCCGCGCGCTGTGGAGCCAGAGCAGATTTCGGCCCATATGTGCGGTCTCATCCAGGTCACGACTCTCACAGCTCCATTTCAGTCTGAGGGGACTTTAAGGGGACTTTAAGGGGACTTTAATAGGCCTCCAGTCCCACGCGGAACATCCACGCGGGCTGTGGGTTTGGCCGGCGCGGACGCAGAGCAGTAGATAGAGGCCTGGATCCTTTTGAGAGCCATTCAAACCCCATTCAAAACCATGACAACACAGAACAAGCTCGGATTTCTCCCGCGGGGCTAAAGGACATTGTGGCCGAGCGTCAATCAGCCATTATTGCGCCACTGAACAAATGCAAAATCTTCACTGGAACAATTCTGGTGACGGGCCTCGGACGCAGCGCTACATTCGCCGCTTTTGTCCCGCTCCTCTGCCTGGTATTTGTGTTCAGTGCGCCGACCACCCAGGACGCAGGGCCGGGGGAGGCTCTCTCTCTCTCTCTCTGTCTCTCTGTTTCCCTCTCTTTCACCTCTCTTTTTTCTCTCTCCTCACTCTCTTCTGCGCTCTCCTTTTCCTCTTCTCACTCTGCCTCTTTCTATCTCTATTCCTAACTCTTCCCTTTCTTTCCCTCGCTCTCTTTCAGTGTATCTTTCTCGCTCACTATCTATCTATCTATCTATCTATCTATCTATCTATCTATCTATCTATCTATCTATCTATCTATCTATCTATCTATCTATCTATCTATCTATCTATCTATCTATCTATCTATCTATCTATCTATCTATCTATCTATCTTGTCTCGCTCTTCCCAATTTCTATCTCTTTTTTCTCTGTTATTTCTCTCTCTTCAATTTCTCTCCTTTCTCTTCCTCTCTCCCCCTTCACGATCATTCGCTCCCTTTTCCTCTCTCTATCCCTACCCGTCTCCCGCTCACCCGCCCCCTCTCTCTTTCTTTTCATTTTCTCTCTCCCTTTCTATCCCTTTCTCTTTCTTTTCTCTCTCTCTTTTTCTCTCTCTCCCTCCCCCTCTCACCCGCACCCCTCTCTCTCTTTCTTTCTTTTTCTCTCTCGCTCTGTCTCCCCCCGCGCTCTCTCTCTTTCTGTCTTTCTTTCCCTCCCTCTCTCTCTCAGTGCCAGGGGAGAGGTGGAGGAGAGCGGGTATCGATATCACACAGGCGGCTCACACTGACACGGATGCGCGCGCTGACACAGATGCGCGCGCTTGGACGTGTTTTGGTGACGCGCCCAGACTCCAGACCCACACACGAAGTCTCACGCGCACATTTACAAACCATAATCAGCCATAACGTCATGACATCACAGTAAAGACGTGACCACGGCTGTACGGTTTACGCACGGAGCCAATTCAATGTATAGAATAAACTATATTTTATTTAATTAAAACACATGCAAATAAATACGTAGTAACATTTGAGTTTTAGGCATAATAAATATATGAAAATAATCAAATGTAATCGATTATAACCCTGTAAATGACCCGATAGATTTAGCCTGAACTCACGTGGATGGGGTGGTTCTGTTATATCCTCGTGCGTAAACGTGGCCTAGGCTTCTATCAGACAGAAATGTATATTTTAACTGGAACTAAATATTAAAGGCAAAACTTCAAAACCAATTCTTTTCTGACCAGCCACAGAGTTCATGGCACGTGCGTAAAGTGACACAGTTCTGATGACGTAATTCTTTCAAAATACATATATATTTTAACTTCAATTTTGCATAAGAAAATTATTCAAACTTTGTTAGATCATATTTGGAACTAAGTAAAAGCGAAGTGATCATTTAATGGTGAAGTCCACTGTGTTGTTTCTGTGTTTAGATTTCCACAAGATTTTCATAATTGTGGAAAAAGACTCGCAGCGAGATAAATGATGCCTAATTCAAAAGTAAAACCTCAACAGGCTATAACGTTTTTCATTTAACTATATTTCTACATTTCTAACTCTTTTGTCCAAAACATTTCAAGTTGACGAAAATAATTCCGAAAAGGACACTCCAAAACTCTTAATTAGTGAAAGAGTAAAGCCCAAAGCGCTCGTGTAAAACGTGGGCGCGGGACAAAACGTCAGAGAGGCGTCGCTCTAAAACACAATCGCTTTAGGGACTGGCCACTACAAATGTTTCCTCCACGAGACACTGATGAACGATTCCCCATTCGTCTTTATTACGGCTCCTGTCAAGGCTCTCATCTGTCATGGTGGCAATTTGTAACCGGTCCCAAGTTGTGCCAAAACGGGCACTTTACGCAAAAATTCTCCCTGAATTTTAAAGGCCCAATCTCCCTCCCGAGGCGCTGTCATGAATCTATGCGCTGTTTGAGTGCCCTTCACTTGTCACTTGTCTCGAGCTTCTCACGCCGCCTCGCGCTGCGCCTAATGGCCTGATTAGGCCTGATTAGTAAAACCAACTCCTCGCTAATTGCTCACTTTGTATGTAAATGTTGACACCGCTGAAGCCGTGTCCAGGGTGGTTTTGGGACATGGTCTTTAGCCTATGAGGGCGGTTTATTTGGATGTGAAGAGCGCGAGGGAGGGGGAAAAGGGGGAGGAGGGGGTCGGAGATGGGATGGGGTCCTTGTTGTCACTTGCCACCCAAGACGTGATTCAAAACCCTTCGCAACAATCACTATTATCTGTTTCCATTCGGTCCTACGATACGCCGCGAATGTGTAATCATCACGAGTGCTTCCTTGTTGCTTTGTTAACGCTGCGGACTCTTTTCTCATCGCCTCTTTCCACTCCTACCTCCAGCGTCACCCATTCAGGTACCAGCGGGTGAACAGGGCGTATATAACCCGCAAATCCCCGTGTTTGCATCTCATCTTGCGCTGTTTGACCAACACTCATTACTGAGCCGTCTCCAAGCACAAGATCTAACGCGGTTTTGAGTTGAAGGATTTTTGTTTGTTTGTTTGATTCCTCAACAAACACGTCCCCTCTGAAATGGCAGCACCGAGCGCCAGGTTTAGTTTTTCCGTACGGAGCATTTTGGATTTGCCCGAACGGGACACGGAGTCGGCCCCACGCTCTTCGCCTGTCTACTCATCGTGCTCCTCCTCTTCGCCCATGGCATCTTGGAGCATGGACTCTGACAGAAGCCCATGCATGTGTAAGCATCCAAATTTGACCATTTATTTCCAAAATGACTATAAACTGTAATATTATTTTTTGTTTTGTTGTTTCACGCACGTATTACGCACGCGTCCTAACGTCCTCAATGTTTCTTATTCTCACAGCTTCCGATGAAGGCAGCTTCGAGGCCTCCCCGGACTCCACAAAACCCGATGATTCTTCACAAGACGAGACCTTTTCGGAACCAGACAAGTCCAAGAAACCCAAGAAACGCCGCGTGCTCTTCTCCAAAGCGCAGACACTGGAGCTTGAACGCCGCTTCCGTCAACAGCGCTACCTGTCCGGCCCGGAGCGGGAGCAGCTGGCCCGCCTCCTCAGCCTCACCCCGACCCAAGTCAAGATCTGGTTCCAAAATCACCGCTACAAGATGAAGAGGGGCAGATCCGCGGAGGGTATGCCCGAGATGGAGCTCCATTCCCAGCCTTCGCTTTTACGCAGAGTCGTGGTTCCCATTTTGGTGCGTGATGGTAAACCGTTCCACCTGTTAGACACTGACAAACCCGGGTATCTGCCCCCGTCTCAGGCCTTCCCTCTGGGGTACCCCGCGGTGCAGCACCAGTCCGCGCTCACCCTGCACCATCCTCGGTACCAGCACTTCCACAGCCCGGCCTCTGCGTCCCGGTACTCCTTTGCTTTTAGAGACTTCTGGAGCGGGCATCTTTAACTGCGCCAAAACGAACTTTCCATAGACTCTGACGCACATTTAACTGCGTTATGTTTTTGACGCAGTTCCCCAAGCAACTTATAGCAGAACATTATATTTTGCACATTTTGACTTTATTTTGTGTTTTTGTTCCAACAAACCTACTTTTGGCGCATGTTATTTTTAATTACAATGTGATGTATTTGTGTTGAAATGGTTTCGTTTGAAAACAGTGATTAGGTGATAGAAGTGTGAGTCCAGGGCCTCTGACAGAGATAAGACAGATTTATATGAGATTTTAAAGGGACGTGAAAGGCCGAGGTGAAGGATTCTGTGACTGAATTAATATTAATAAAACAATTCTTATTTTGAACAATAATTTGTTTTTTATCTTTACTTTACTTTTATTATCATTATTTCTAAGTGTATTTCTCCTCACGTAGAGCCGCGATCACCATGTTTTGCGTAAAAATAGAGAGAAAAAAAATGAAAAAGTCTGGAAACTCCAAACTGACCAGCTTAAAATTCAAGTTTATATAAATGTATTTTTTCTAGCCAGTATGAGACAAAATCCATAAAATACAGTAATTCTGCCTTTTCAAAAGGGCAGCAGTAAAATCACACAATTTAAATTCTGTCCGCTACAGTTTTTGGTTTGTATTTTCTACAAACATTTTTTTCGTCGTGTTTTTCTAGTAAAGTGGAATAATCGATCATTGACATTAACTAACAGATCAGTTTCAAAACATCAATTTTCATATTTATAGATTATTCACTCACATTTTAAACCTCAGTGAGACAGTTTAAATCAAGAGAAACACCAGAGCACATCACGCACACACGTAGATTTATTTACAACATTTACGCAAAACATCCGAAACATATAAATATATATTTGTCTTGTTTATTTGAATAGGGACAGATACAACAAACAGATTAACAATTCAGTATAATCTGATACAGATATGGCAGTGTTTGTCGCAGAGGCTCATTCACAAACACCAGAAGAGCTTTAACTGTTCACATTCCACTAAACAGCAGGGGGATTATTATTTTTTTTGCCCCATGGGACATTACTGCTGCAGAAGTCAGCAGCTCGTGTGTGTGAGCTGTGCATTCATGTAAAGATGAGTTTTACACACACTATATGCACACACACATCATATGAAATAGTTTGTCTGATTATTATAATTACTGCAAATACTTATAATACTAAATCCTGCAAACAGTGGAGACTAAACTGTTCTGTTTGGACTAGTCTTAAAATCTCAACACATCTGAAATAACTGAGCTATTCACAATGAGCTTTTGAGCAAATACTTGACCAGAACCTGGGTCAGAGCCTGAGTCAGAGCCCGAGTCAGAGCCAGGGTCAGAGCCAGGGTCAGAGCCAGAGTCAGAGCCAGAGTCAGAGCCAGGGTTAGAGCCCGAGTCAGAGCCACGGTCAGAGCCAGAGTCAGAGCCAGAGTCAGAGCCACGGTCAGAGCCAGAGTCAGAGCCAGGGTCAGAGCCAGAGTCAGAGCCAGAGTCAGAGCCACGGTCAGAGCCCGAGTCAGAGCCACGGTCAGAGCCAGAGTCAGAGCCAGAGTCAGAGCCAGGGTCAGAGCCAGAGTCAGAGCCCGAGTCAGAGCCAGGGTCAGAGCCAGGGTCAGAGCCAGAGTCAGAGCCAGAGTCAGAGCCAGAGTCAGAGCCAGGGTCAGAGCCAGAGTCAGAGCCAGAGTCAGAGCCAGGGTTAGAGCCCGAGTCAGAGCCAGGGTCAGAGCCAGAGTCAGAGCCACGGTCAGAGCCAGAGTCAGAGCCAGAGTCAGAGTCAGAGCCAGGGACAGAGCCAGAGTCAGAGCCCGAGTCAGAGCCAGGGTCAGAGCCAGAGTCAGTGCCAGAGTCAGAGCCAGAGTCAGAGCCAGAGTCAGAGCCAGGGTCAGAGCCAGAGTCAGAGCCAGGGTCAAAGCCCGAGTCAGAGCCACGGTCAGAGCCAGAGTCAGAGCCAGAGTCAGAGCCAGAGTCAGAGCCAGAGCCAGAGCCAGAGTCAGAGCCCGAGTCAGAGCCAGGGTCAGAGCCAGAGTCAGAGCCCAAGTCAGAGTCAGAGCCAGAGTCAGAGCCCGAGTCAGAGTCAGAGCCCGAGTCAGAGCCAGAGTCAGAGCCAGAGTCAGAGCCAGGGTCAGAGCCAGAGTCAGAGCCAGGGTCAGAGCCAGGGTCAGAGCCAGGGTCAAAACCAGACAGAGCCCAGGTCAGAGTGAGTCTGTGATCAGAGCCCGGGTCAGAGTCCGGGTCAGAGTGGGTCTGCAGTCAGAGCCCAGGTCAGAGTCCGAGTCAGAGTGGGTCTGTGGTCAGAGTTCGGGTCAGAGTGAGTCTGTGGTCAGAGTCCAGGTCAGAGTCCGAGTCAGAGTGGGTCTGTGATCAGAGCCCGGGTCAGAGTCCGGGTCAGAGTGGGTTTGTGGAGCTGCAGCTCGGCTCCTGTGGTCACTGCACTGAGTCAACGTCCAGATCCAAATTTTGTTTGTATTTAACTTAGTTTATTGATAAAATGAAACTTTAAGATGGTTATAGGCAAGTTTGTCTGTATAACACAATTGCTCCAAAAAGTAATTTAAAGTGCTTAACAGAATAAGAAAGACTTTAAAATCACAATACAACAAATCATATCATAAATAATCATCATGAAATGAACATTAAAAGAGGAGAGGCAGAATAAAACCCTTTCAGTCACATGCGGTTAAACAGAAACCGTTTGAGCCTGGATGTACAGATGCTCACAGCAGAGGCCCGTCTCACATGTTCAGGAGAGATTCTCTCATTCATTTTAAAACACTGACTTCATCTCAATCCAATCCTAAACAAGTTCCTCTTTTCTCCTGAAGATTCACATATTATTTCTTTGTTTAGATGCAGTTAGTTAAAATGTGCAGTTATTTTATTATTTATACACAAGGGAATCTCAGAAATAAGTAATACATTAAATTAAAAGAACAACAATGATAATAATAAAAAATACAATTCAGTCTTGTCTCATGTTTGAAACAACAGAAAAGTTGGAGTTTTTGGTCATTAATAAAATAATGAAACTTGCTCTGATTACTGCTGTTCTGCTCACACTGTGTGCTTTACATTTGTGTGTTCTTATTTGTTATTTAATAATAATAATAATAATATAATAATAATATAATAATAATAATAATAATAATAATAATAATAATAATAATTATTATTATTATTATTATTATTATTATTATTATTATATTAGTATTATTATATATATTATTAATAATAATAATAATAATTATTATTATTATTATTATTGTTATTATCATCATCATCCTTGGTTTTCTTTTTTTTACATAATGTCCGAGCAAGTTCCTGTTTGTGAATTTTATTCCTGACCAAGGCAATAAAACTGATTTATTGCTTAAGTGTGTTAGTGTGTAATATTTGTCTTATAAAAGTTCCAGACTTTGCCCTAGTCTTTGATTCACTCATTGCTTAGATTTCCATCTGTTTTTACATGGCTCCTTAAAGTTCCTTCTGTGTAATATTTCGTCTTACCCTCTCAAACTCATGCCCCCCCGCTTTCTTTTCTTGCTGTAGTACTTTGACTTACACTGCTTACCAAAGTTGTTGAGGTGAAGTGAAAGTATTGAAACCCGTGTCCACTCTTTCTCGTTCTTCTGATCCCTCCTTTGTAAGCGGCTCCTCAGATACAGCGGCTCATCTGGGCCGGAGCCTTTTCTGATGTTAAAGTCTAATTATGCACCAAAAGCTGTGCAAACGTCACTAGAGCCAAAGGGAGAATGGGATTTGTTTAAGCATATGAATACGGAGTAAACATACCGGCCTCCACACTGGCACCCCACCGCTGTCTGGAGCTTTGTTATGCCCAGGGAGGAGAGGGGAGGCTGGGCTCGGATGTGTACTGTAGCGGGGGGACACTGGAGGAGCTGAGAGCCGAGGAAATCTGGCTTTAGATCTGTAAGACTTGAATGGAGCAGGTGGAGATGGGACTTAGAGGAGAGGAGGTACAGAGGGCTGGATGGAAGGTGGTGCTGTTGGGAAAGATGGAGCAAGAATTCATGATGCTCTTGTTTCAACTTCCTGCTATTGGCGACATTTTGAGGACACATCCTTTCACCATTCAAAAGATAGTAGATTTTCTTTGAAATTGTTAATTGCTATGGCAACGATCCAACGATAATTCTTGGTGATCTTGCTAAAAACAAATCTCTCCGTGGGTCTCAGCTTCCTGTTGTAGGCGACATTTTGAGAACCTTTCAAAAGATAGGATAATTTGTTTTGTGTTGTTAATTGCTATGACAACAGTCCTTGTTTTTCATGAAGCCTCTGGGCAGGTGTTTTTCAGACTCTCAGGGGTGATGATGTCATTCTTCCAGAAGGAACCAAGAGTTTTTTTTGTTTTTTTTATTAATTGATCACATGGTATATTTTTTTTTCAAAATATCCAAACAAATCATCATCTTTTATTTTATATTAAGATTAAACCCTAAACGTGATGTGCCACCAGAGTCGTTCACCACTGTGAGCTCATGTATTTGTATTTATTTATTCTTTATGACGTCGCTCTATAAACAGACAAACATACAAAACAGACAAAATCCCACTGAGGGAAAATCATTTATACAACCTAGATAAGTCTTTGGATGCTTAAATCCAGGACCTGCAGATTTGCAGGTTTTCACTGTGAGAACTCTAATTGGGGTGTGCAACAGCATTAGCACTTTATACCCCCGTATCTCTCGCTCCCTTCCCTCCCTCTGTACACCCCCCCCCCCCCCCCCCCCCCCTCCCCCCCCCATCCATCCCTCTCTCCTCTTCTCTCTGTATCCCCCTCCCTCTCTCTGGACCTCTCCCCTTCTCTCTCTCTCTCTCCTCTCTCTCTCTCTCTCCTCTCTCCATCTCCATCATCCATCATTAGTTTGCAGGTTCTTACTCTGAGAACTCTAATGGATGTGCAAACAGCATTAGCACTTTATGTCCTCTCTCTATCTCTTTCTCTCACTCTATATATCTCTCCCTCTTGCTCTCCGTCCCTTCCCCTCTCTCTCTATATCCCCCCCTTTCTCTCTCTCTCTCTGTCTCTCTACCCTGCCCCCCCCCCCCCCCTCTCGTCTCTGTTTGTATCTCTCTCTTTATCTCTTTCTCTTTCTCTACCCAGTATCCCTCTCTCTCTGTTTGTATCTCTCTCTCTCTCTCTCTCTCTCTCTCTCTCTCTCGCTCTCTCTCCTGTAGCTCGCTATTTCTCCATCTCTCTCTGTCTACCTCTGTCTCTCTCTCTTTGTCTCTCTACCCTGTGGCCTCTCTCTCTCTTTCTCTCTCTCTCAGTTTGTGTGTCTCTCATCTGTATCTGTATTTCTTCTCTGTCCTGTCTGTAGCTCTCTCTCTCTGTAGCTCTCTTTCTCTGTATCTCTCCTTCCTCCTCCTCTCTCTCTCTCTGCCACATCGCAATCTTCTTCGCTCCATCTTCCTCTCTCCTCTTCTCCCTCTGCATCTCCTCTGTGTCCCTCTGTTTTGTATCTCTCTCTCTCTCTCTCTCTCTCTCTCTCTCTCTGTGTCTGCTCTTTCTTTTCTTTCTCTCTCTCAGTCTGTCTCTCTCTCTTTACCCCCGTGTCCGTCCGCACACGAGGCGTTTTCGAGCTTCAGATCAGTGGGCAGCTGTAGAGTGGAATAAATCTGAATACATGTTTCATCTTTTTCTTTTACTTTTATCCCCTCTGAAAAATGAATTGAATGTATAATATGAACCTCAAATCGAAAAAAAACTTCGAGCTGTCCCCACTATTTATGACAAAATAATTGAAGAACGTGCCAGAAGCGATGAACAATTTCAAACTAAATATTATATATTTTGAATGGGAAAAAAATGGGAAACTGAAACCACAATCCATTAAATATATGAAAAGTGACAGGACCAGCGCCTCGTTTGAACCATGAGTCAGGAACATATTTAAGTCTGACCCTTTAGCCCCGTCCACTTCCTGTCGCTGTGACCTGCACCGTGACACACCCTTCTGCTTTCTTCTGCTTTGTTCACACTATTGTAACAGGCAATCAGCCCAGTGTCAGGCATTTTCCCATGATTCTTAGCAAACAATGCTGGCAAAAAACTTGAGTTCAATTCTCTACATTTATAACGTGCTTCATTTGTAAAGAGCATTTATCTTGACCAGACTTAAGAGATGTTTTTCGTGGTTAGTGGTAGAGCTGCTGCACATATGCAATGCAATGCCCTCCTTGATTCTGTTGAGGTTCCATTGGTTCTCATGTGTTTCCTCCCATTTACTTTATGATTTATTTGCTGTAAGATCAAACAAACCAAAGAACTCATATATTTAAAGGGACTGTATTATGTCAGTTTGCACCTACCCCCTATCCCCGCCCCCTGCTCTGCTCTTTACTTATGAACTAGAAGTCAGTGGTCAATAGTAATAGTTAGGGATACACCGATCCAGCTCTTTCAGTTCCCGTACCGATTCTGATACTATGGAATCACCTGATTCCCGATACTGAACAGATACCAGAGCAGAGACTCAAAACAACATTTATTTATTTAAAACAAAAATAAAATAAGACAAAGCTGGTCCACATATGTTATGTAACTGTTATTTTTCACTCAAGTAACAACTGAACAACTTTGTACAAATAAAAGTTCAAACATTATGAGACTGTATAGACAGACTGTATAAAGAAGTGGACTAAGTGAGTGTGACGTCATCCACAGCGTCAAAAGAAGCTCATCGAGGCTAGAGCCGTTATAGGGGCCAATCTGGAGCCCAGTTCCATATCTGGAATTCTGACCATGAGTATCATAGCAACCAAAGAGCCAATCTTGAGCCAAGGCTGTTGGCAGTGTTGCCGCCCACACCGCTGCTTTAACAGGGAGCAATGTCAATCAAACCTGTTTGCTAAGCTAGGGTGAGCGACCTCCAGGAAAGAAGGCGCCTGATTTGTCTGTTATTTAATGTTCATATCTTCAGTTACAGACACAACAGTGAAATAAAAACCCCAGGATCATGTAGAGCAGGTGAAAACGTTTAATAACATAACCAAAAATGACGAGTCAGCAGCACGTACAAAAAAGTTTTACAGTGTAAAGTTAATTAGTCGATGAGCAAGAATAGATAGATAGATAGATAGATAGATAGATAAAAACTTTATTAATCTCCAAGGGAGAAATTCAGGTGTCCGGCAGCAAACACACACTTGCACAAACACACACAATAAAAACAGTAGAAACAATAAAATATTACTATCAGTAGTATAAATATAAGTATAAAGTGCGCACATACAATTACAGTTCATATCAGGCAGATCTGTTAAACAGCCTGATAGCTGAAGGGACAAACGACCTTGAAAAGCCGCTGTCCTGCAGCTCAGTGAGAGAAACCTGTTACTCCGTGTGCTTCTCTGTGCAGACATCGTGTCATGTAAGGGATGTCTGGGATTGTCCAGGATACCCTGCATTAAAGCCCTCATCCTCCTCTCAAGCACAGCTCCCACAGAGTCCACCCCCCTCCCGATCACAGATGCACACATCTTTATCAGTTTGTCCAAACGATTGCTATCCCCTATCCCGATATCCGATTCCAGTATTGGATCAGTGCATCTCTAGTGATAGTATTATGTTAGCTATCAAAAATATACATTTTTTAAAAATGTATTTAATAGAAGACTGTATACTGTACAGTGATGATGAAGTGGTGATAATGACATATGTATGACATAATATGACCTAACATGCCATAACATGTTTTGTACATGTAACAGCTGTTTACAATATAGAGGTAAATAGTTGTAAAAATCAAAAGTTGTACATGAACAAGTTTAATTTCTACAAAAATGAGCAAAAATATATACAATCTTAATCAGTGTCACTGCCCGTATCTCCAGTACTGTATCACCACATAAAGTACTACGATCTTCAGTATCTGGATGTCCTGCCCCCTCGCCCCTCAGCCCTTCCCTCCCGCCCTCTCTCACCGCCCCCGTTAATGTTGTTTGCTCGCCCTGTGCCCTCTCTCTGTCACCTGGCTCTTTGTTGGCTGCGTGGGGGCCACCTTGTCGCCCATATGGAGGGGACAGTCCGAGCCCCTCTCCCCGACATCGCTGTCTCTAAACGGGGGCTTTGTGCAGCTCGCCCCCTCCTGAATGCCCCCATTGTCCAAGGCCCAAAAGCCACCGAGACAAAATCTTTAGTGTTTCAACTCCCATGATGTTTAATCAGTCCCGGGACAAATTTATGAGCTTGGAGAGCACAAAGGCCGGCCGGAGCGGAGCAGGGTTTAGGGCTGACAAAGACAGGCTTTGGGAGGTTGCCATTGGAGTTTTAAGTTGGTCTAAAGAATGAGTTGAATGGGATGGGCATGTATTGGCCAGCCCATCCTATAGTTTTTACTCACTGCTCTCCAGCCGCAGCCCATTCAGATAAAAACCCCATAAAGATTCACACATAAAGTGGGCCCACAGGCGGAGCTGCATCAGGGCCGATCAGGGAGAGCTCAGGAGATTAGACTATGTGAGGAAATGTGATGCGAATTCACAATGTTTGTCTAGATCTTGACTCTTAAAGTTTGAATCAGTTTGGATTTTTCTAAACATATTTGACCTGACTGTTTTCAATGAGTTTTTAAGTTTTATTATCTGTTTGGCAAACCCAGACTGATATCTCTCTGTGTTTTTGATACTGAGGGACATCAGTCTGGTTCCCACTGCTTCTGTTGCATCCAAATGTGATCGTCCAATCAGATCTGTTTATTTCAGTGCCACATGTGAAAACAATGGAGATCACCGGTCACTCATCATTCACAAACAAAACCACATTCCCCTCAGATGACCAGGTAGTGCTTCGATCACTGATTCTGCAAAAATCCGCCATGTTTTTCAGACCTCTGTGATATATTTTTTGTTTCTTTTTTTCCGCGTAAACAGCCGTATTTGTTTTGATACAGACAGACCACGCCTGTCCCCCGATTGGCTAACCCACCTGTCAATCACACCCATTGAAAACATGGACATTCACTATGACCAGGCTCACATTTTTGTAAAGTATTGAAAGGAGTGTGTAATCTGGATCCCAGGCAAATGTTTTTTACTATTTGTCTTACATTTTGGGGGCTGTGACTGCGACCTCCTCGATTCTCTCTGGAGGAGCTGGTACAACTTTTATTCAGATTTGAAAAAGAACATTTAAACATCAAATAGATGTGGATTCTGGACAAAAATGGGGATACCACCAAATAGTTTCTGTGTGACTAAAACATAATGTTTTTAATGTGCTGTCGACCTTTTGACCTGCACATTGGCTCTGCTGTAAAGGGAAATGATATTCTAGTCACAAAAAACTGCTAAAGGAACTAACAAGATTTCAAACAATTGATATTGATAAACTGGTTTAGCTTCAAGATGAAATGGGACTATAACCAGGAGGGACAGCCATGTGAGTTCATATGTTTCACTCTTGAAGTTTGGATTTTCTAGATGTGTTTTGGCTGGTTTAAATGTGCACTGTGGGGAATGTTTTAGTCTGAGAAAAAAAACTAATCTAAAATAACCAATGATTTTTAACCAACTTTATTGATATTTCAACACTTACAAGGTGAAACGTGATGTTATGTTTTGTACTATTCCACCTGAGTTGCATCCCAAGAGCCGGGAGTCAGAACAAATCCATCAGCATTTCATTCTACTCAGCTTTAACTTTTGGGATCACCACTGACTGTTGCCTAGGACTTTAAAACCACAGTGGAGCATGTCTGGATTTGCACCTGATGACATCATGCAGTGGGGTGATGTGTCTTTTGAGCTCTAGATTAAACACACAGGCTTATGTTTTTATATGTTCAAAATCCCTATAATATTTTTGCAGGAACAGACTGAGCTCCGTGGTGGAAGTGGAGTGCCCCATGTATGCACAGTAGTACTTGTGTTTAAAGTACTCTGAAGTGTTTGAGGCTCACGTTTACTCAGCAAATCAAAGTAAACCTCCTCAAATACTGTTCTTTACTCTGACAAGTACTAGCACTTGAGTAATATGCAGATATGTTAAAAGAGGAATGCACACAAGTACACTATGGCAGTCTTGTTACTTAAGTAAAAGTACAGATGTAGAGGTAAAAGTTAGTAAAGTAAAAAAGTAAAACTATTGTATGAAAAAAATCTACTTAAGTAAAAAGTATTAAAGTACCTGTTTAAACATTTATTTTCAAAGTAAAAAGTAAAAAGTAATTCACATATGTTGCTGATTTGTTAAAGTGTAAATGTAGAGGTATAGATTTTTTAAAAATTATATTAAAAAATTTATTTTTGTTTTGCTCAAAGCCAAAACTTAGTCAGGATGTTTTCACGAACACGGTAAAAATAACCCCTCAATCATATGAAAAGTACTTTTTACTTTTCAGTTCTGTTCAAAAATGTAGTGGAGTAGAAAGTATAGGTACTGCTCTCAATGTAGTGAAGTAAAAGTGAAAAGTATACACTGTAAAATGTACTTTAGCAAAATACAGATACCTAAAAATACTCACAGTACTTTTACTACTTGTACTTTGTTACCTTCCACCACTGCGCTACAGTCTGACTCTAGACGTCAAACTGTTTCGACGCAGAGAAAACAGCAGAACTGCTTCACAATTTCAGCTTCAGTGAGTTTCCTTCTGTGGTCAGCAGAGGGCGCCACAGTCCGAGCTTTTGCACTGAAAGCGTCAGGCTCTGGTATGAGCGTGGTTTGGAAACTTTGAGTTTGCATGAACGAGAGGACAGCGATGTTGTTTTAGAATATCGTTTGTTTACTATTTTGTGCTCATTCGTTGTGTTATTATGTATTTATTATTTATTTATTTTATTTGTTTGTTTGTTTGTTTGTTTGTTTGTTTGTTTGTTTGTTTGTAAATCTGCACCATGTCATTGCGCCATCCGCTTGTCTTTAAGGAGATGACATCTCCTTGAGATGTTAGTGCTTACCTGGAATGTTTCCACAGTATGGCATTAATCCTGTCAAGTAAACCTCTCGACCTGGCTAAGTTACTGCTCAAGGTGTTTCTTTGTCAACAAAAACACCTGTAATTGGATCAAAGCGAGATGGGATACGTTTAATGCCATGCTGTCAACATTACTCTCAAGGCAATAGCATCTGCATGGAGGCAAGCGGCAGTGGCTCACTCACGAGCAAAGTTACATAGTGCAGCTTTAAAATGTGCAGCTATTGACTTGTGATTACAATATTTTTTTAAATTGAAGAAAAGCCTCTAGCTCCACGCTGTGTCTGTGTGCACTGGGAAACTGATCGCATACTTTATATTGTTCTGTTTCTGTTCTGTCCACTAGAGGCCAGCACAAACCTTGTTTTTAAAACCGCTGGACCCTCTCCGCTCCATCTTTTTTTTTCGTTTTCTTCTTCCTTTTACTTAAACTCACCTTCAGCGTGTGTCCGCTGGGAGTCGCTCTAAACACAGCTCTCTCTCCTCTCTGTCGCCGCCCGACCCCAGTCTCTAATGCTCAAATCTGATTGGTTTTAAACTCTCACTGTTACATCACGTGTTTTCCTAAAGAGTGTTTGCGCGTCCGTGCGTCTCCAGTGAAGAGCGCGCGCCAGAGGATCAATCACACGGTCAATATTTTTGGGGTTTGATTCGTTGAATATTTTATCTCCCCCATATTCTGAGTTTTGTCCAAGAGACGAGGCCAGAGTCCAGTTTAAGAAAGTTAATTAAAATGGTAACTTTATACCAAATACGGATATACATTTGAACAGTATTTTGGTACTTTCTGGCGTCATTTCCAACATTTCACACGCTGCTCTTGGTGACATAACAAGTATACGCATGTATACTGTATGTTTCCCCCCATTTCCTCACCCTGTAGAAAACAACAGTAGCACGTAGCCTATTCTATTGTAATAAACTGAAGAAAAATCCCAAAGTATAACCTGTGCTCCCTTAGTGCTTGTACAGGCTCCATACTGTTTTGTCTACAGACTGTATGAGGCCCATCGGCAAAGGGCCACTTCAGCTGAAACTTAGACATGTGATAAGATTAAGATTTGAAATGGGGTTTGTGGTTAACCTAAAGTTGGCTACGTTCGTCCTCTGCATTTGACCCACTGGAGTGAAACGGGAGCAGCGGGGTCCAGCTCCTGGTTTGGCTCGAGGATTTGACCCTTTGCGCATCCTCCAGTGTTTTTCACCCTTTTTTGAAACACTGGCCACTAAACACTAAAACATAATCAAATGATATCGTTTTGAAAAGAAGTAGCGCAGATGTGTCCTTGTTCCTGTCTCTGGTTCTTTCTTTGGCAATTACTCACTTAAATACGTGTGTGAATTAACTTGAAATTTGACTTTTTTCAGAGTTTTTCGGACACTGGTTGAAAAGCAGCTGCAGTGAACTCGAACCAGAGAGCCTCTGGTGACAGGTCCAGCTCCTCAGCTGAAATGACCTGCTTGTTCCATATTTGAAAACAATAGCGCATCTCTTCTGAATTGTTCTTCTCTGCTCCCTCCGCTGCGCACAGATGCGGACCATCATAATCTCATGACACGTTTTGTGGCGCACACCGGAAAAAAACAAAAGCTCCCCGCCGCTGCTCTCAAAGTGGCCTAATTATTGTAAGGAATTAGCGCCAACATTGCGCTAATTGCCGCTAATTGACGGTGATAGTGGCGCGCTCCGATCGGGAGGGAAAAAGCTACTGATTTAGATGATTAGGAATGTCTGCTGAAATTCCACAATTACGCGGCGGATGTGGCGACGCGCTTTTAATTAGACTCTATTAGAATATGGGCCGCGCGCGAGCGATGCGCTGGAGGCGCGCGCGGGCAGCAAGCAGGCTGTTGTTGTGATGTTTAGATCCTGGCCATATGATAAACATGGCTTCATTGTAAAGATGATTGTAGGGAAACAGATAGAATAGTTACGGGTAAGGGGGGGGGTCGGAGTCATTACGCGCGTGGCACAGGCAGAGGAGCGCGAGGAGAGCTTTGGCGTTTTATCTGAGACTTTTGCTAGTCTCAAAAAACAAACTGTTGACCCGTTTTAAAATAATTCTCCCGGGTGTTAGGTTTCATGTTGATCCATAGCAAATGTAGTTTATTTAAATATTGTCGAATTAAAATGTACTCATGAGCATGTGGCAAAATATGAATATAAATATATTTTAAAATCCCAAACTATTTAAAAGTGCACACAAGTACAACTGTGTGTTTTTCAGAAGTGTCTTTTTTGATATTCAGACATTAATCTCTAATAACTGTAAAACATATGACTTCACTAAGAGTAATAATGTTTCTTTATAAATAAAGTAATTCAAAGTTTACGTGGGTGCTCACTGTCCTTGTGTCCTTAAGCAATACAAGTCATGTGAGTGAGCTGGTTTAGACAGAGGAGTGAAAGATTTTGGGTTCAAGGTGCAAACAGCCAAGTTTTTAGCACGAGCCAACTATCTGCTCCCTCTTCGTTCTCCCTCTTCTCTCTCTTCTCGCTCTTGTCTCTTATCTCCGCTGTCTTCCTTCTTCTTCTCCTCTCCTCGTTTTTAGTAGAAGTGCACTGTTCCAACCCATGAACGTTTGTGCTGTAGTTTTGGAAACTTTCTGACCGCTTACTACTACCCAGAGCACTATACTGTGTTATGGACAACTAAACCAGGACTACCGGACTAACCATGACTACCCAGGACTAAACCATGACTAACCAGACTAGACCATGACTAGACTAGGACTAAACCCAGGACCAGACCAGGACTAGACCAGAACTAGCGCACATTAATTTTGCAAACTGCTGATAATTTCTCCTATAATTATGCTGATTCCCGTGTTCATGTGAACCCTGAGGCCTGTTCAGGAGAATCCAAGTTCTGATCCTGTTCGGCTAGTGTTTCAGGCTTTGAGTTCTTGCTCAAGTGTCTAGATCCATGTTTTCTGGCTCGTGTGATGTGGCTCATGTGTCTGGCTCCATTTGTTCTGGCTCGTGTTCTCTGCCTCATGTTTCTGCTCGGTGTTTCTGGCTCGCGTGTTCTGGCTCGCATGTTTGTGCTCGTTGTTCTCGTCATGTGTTCTGGCTCTTGTGTTCTAACTACTCTCTATCATGGACATGTCACATGTTCTGATCATAAAGAGGTTTATGTTTGACACTTCGTCCGTGGTTTCGCCCTCTCATTTTATTGATCCTGATTAGCTTTGTTTGGTCTGTTTTTAGTCCTGTTCTAGTCCTGTTCTAGTAGTCCCATTTCTAGGCCCGTTTCTAGTCCTGTTGCAGTCCCTGTTGTAGTCCAGTTCTAGTTCTGTTCTAGTCCCCAGTTTCTAGTCCCTGTTCTAGTCCAAGTGCTAGTCCGATTTTAGTCCTGTGTCTAGTCCCAGTTCTCGTCCTATTCAAGTCCGCAGTTCTAGTCCTGTTCTAGCCTCGGTTCTAGCCCTGTTGTAGTCAGTGCTAGTCCATTTTAGTCCTGTTTCTAGTGTCCATTTCTAGTCCAGATCTAGTCCCAGTTCTACTCCCAGTTCTAGTCTCGTTCGAGTCCAGTTATAGTCCCCGTTTTTATATCCCAGTGTATAGTCCTTTTCGAGTCCTGTTCTAGTCACATTCTAGTCACAGTTTCTAGTCCTGTTTCTAGGTCCTGTTGCTGGTCAAGTGTCTTTGTCCTGTTCTAGTTCCTTTCTAATTCTAGTCCTCAGTTCTGTCCCTTGTTTGCTATTTCATGTTCTATGTGTGCCGTGTTCTAGTCCATTTCCTTATCCTGTTCTAGTCCCATTTCCAGGTGCTGTTCTAGTTCCAGTTTTCTAGTCCTTTACTACTGGTCCAGTTCTAGTGCTGGGTCTAGTTCATCTAGTCCAGTTCTAGTCCCTGTCTAGTCCCAGTTCTAGTTCTAGTCCCTAGTTCTTTGTCCTGTTCTGGTCATTTCTAGGTATGTTCTAGGTCACGATCTACTCCAAGTCTGTTTGCCATTTTCGAGTCCATTTTTTTTCCCCCTGTTCTAGTCCAGTTCTAGTGCTG
>JAIEZT010000233.1:0-35390 GCA_019594935.1 Periophthalmus modestus
CAATTCTGTGGCGATCCTTGTGGACAATATTATCAGAGGGAGAGTAGTAGGTTAAGGGGAGAGGTCGTCTCGGAGACTTGAAAGAAACACCTGTTAACACGTGTGAGAAGAAGTGGGAAACAGGAAGTGAGCAAAGGGGTGTGGTTAAATTCACTAGAATCATTTGGAGGACGATTGAAGAAGCTGGAAGTGTCAAATTCGCTAATTCATGAACGAAAGTGTACAAAGGCTGGTAACTTGAAAATACACGGTCGGAAATCACAAGGTGGAAAAGAGCATTTTGATGTAGTGGAGTAGTGAGGTACATGACAATATAAAGTGTTAATAAATGAAAAAAACAAAGATCTAGGGTGGAGCATGAGCAAATGTTGAAAACGTATCTTTACATAGAGCTAGGGGGGTGGTGGGGGGGGGGGGGGGCTGAAGCTAAGTAATGCAGGGTGCTAATGAAGAGGGTAGCCGTGGTGGCGAGGATGTACTTAGAGTATGGGAAGGTGAGGGTTCACTTTCCGTAACAGTAAAGTGCGACTTGTGATCCGAATAGGTGGCAGGGAGTCTGTGGAGGACCCTAACAAAACTGAAACAAACGATCCGTAGAATAAAGGCGTTATATCGGCTCTTCAAGGTGTTCAACAGGAACTTTACGCGCACACACGGGCTTATTGGAAGAGGGATGCACATCAGGACGGCGTATCTCAACATGGGATACCAATTTGACGGGGAACAGTCAGTAATTCATCAATGTATGCACAAGAATAGCTGCACAAGGGAGCGAATTTCAGCCGCGGGCAGTAACGGCTGTCAACTATTTCAGACCCGCGTTATAAAAAGGGGGTAGCTCTGGGGGGATAAAAAATGACATGGTAAGGATGGAGAGGGGACGTTTTGTAAGGGCGGAATTAACACAGTCATAAGCGCCCCAGTTATTTTATAGTGCAAGGTCATGAGAGTGGAGGGGCAAGGGCTGTGGGAACGGGATGCAAGGACAAGTCAGCATGGAACCGGCCGGAGTGATCGACGGAGAGGGGCAGTAAAGGTTTGGAGCTGAAATGAAGAATCGATCAGGTTGAAGAGTTTTTGAAAGAGAAACAGCTAAAAAAAGCAAGCATCCCCTCCCTCACTCTCATTGTTAATTTATATTCTACTATATATAAATAGAGAATTGTGATTATAGTTGTATTATAAGTATGGGGTGGGATGTTTATAATATTTTGTAGTATGATACAGTAGTAGATGTGAGTGTTTTTTTGTTTTGCTTAAGTATTATTAGTGGTATATTGTGGTTTTAATTAGTGCGTGTGTTATGTATTATATAATTTTTTTTATGATTATCACATGTAGTCTTATTTAGGGTGGGTTGTGTTTTAATTTATGATTAGTATGTTATTATTATTTCTATTTTGCAGAGGGTTCTGGAGTTTCGTTGTTGGATGTGGGGGTGGGGTAAGTGGGGAAAGAGTGGAAAAAAAGGAAAATGTTTAATAGGTGTCTGCACTGGGGGAACCGTTGCAGTGGAAGTTAAAAAAAACCTTGGAAAAAGAAAAAGACTTTTTTAAAAGGCAAATGCGGGGGTAGTTGTTTTTGTGTGGAAGGAAACCAACGATAAAGACAAAGCACTAGGGGAACGGAAAAACGGCCTGGACATGAAGCTCGGAGGTCAAAAGTGAATTAGTGTGGGCAGGTGTGGGTAGAAGGAGAGTGGAGATGTGAACGACCACGGCAAACTTCACTGTGAAAAACAGCTTATAAAACCATCATCGTGAGGAGCAGGAGGCTCGAATGCAACTGGAAACAGATGGAACGTGGTGAAAAGCCCAGATTTAAATTCTCAAAAACCTCAAAAATGCGCCGTTCCACTGTGATGTCATGAATGAAGTGTTAGTTTTCAAATTACAGCGCTTTTACTTTGGTTCAGTAGAAATCGGCAATGCCCTGAAATGATTCGATAAATGAAGGGGTGTGGAGTGGAAAACACAGCGGAGAAACTGTCCTGTAGCAACACAGGAGGACATACAAAGGGGAAACAGAGTGTTTTCGGGCAGACGGAGACTGCGGGTGTGGTTCATTTAAAACCACGGTGGTGGATAATCATTTAGTTGGGTTAATTCATGGAGAAGGAAGTTAATGCATAAGAAACAGACCTGGAGTGAGGGGGGAGTGGTCAAACGCAAAAACGCTCTGTGCCACCGTGGGATGTCACAAAGTGGTAGTTTCCACATTAGCACTAAAATTTGTGCTTTTTGTTTAGTAAAAAGGATGCGAGTCCAGGAGCTGAAAGATCAAATGATTCTAGAAAGGAAGGTGGGGGGGTGGAAAAAAACAAAGGGTTTTTTTTAGCAGCACTTCTGTTGTACACATGAGGGAAATCACAAGGTGGAAAAGAGTGTTGGGGTGTCGTTTAAGTTTGAGAGAAAATCTGCAGGTTATAAAACATGTGTGAAGGAAACAAAAAAACACAAATCAAGGTGCGGGGGGTCAGGGAAACAGCAGGTCATTACAAACATTTCCGATGGGCTGCGGGTTTGGTCTTGCGCAAGACACTTCACACAACGTGAGGGGTAGGCACGGGACGAGCGAAAAAGTGGGATTAAAACCGAAATTGGCCGGACGGTTTGCCAAGCCGGACCGTTCATGCCAAAACGACAGTATTGATCACACAATATCCCTAATTAGGACGTGGGAACACAGAAAGGACAGATTGTGAAGACTGAGGTCGGGCCTAAGCCTTGATAACGGAGAGAGACTAACGTGTGCCGCGGCGAAGGGGAACGCTGACAGGCGCTGGTCGCCGCCTACGCTCGGTCGGGGCGGATAAGGACAAGCAGAAGGACCGGGACGCACATGCTTCCCAAAACCTGCAAGAGAAGGGTTTGTCAAAGCAAGAGGCGCGTGTGGGCTAGGGTCTAAGTGAACCGGGTTTCGAGCCTGTTTTGGCGGCGCTAGCGGTGAAGGCCGGAGATGGGCGGAGGTGCGAGAAGGGAGCGGACCCTGCGGGACGGGGAGGGAGATAGGGGCGCCGGAAACACAGAGGAGGAGGCACGGTCCGGACGCGGCGCTAAGGCAGGGGGTGGATCTGATGGTTAGACAGGCCCCTCGATGCGACGCTAACTAATTTACGCTAGCAAGTGTGTGAGAACGGTGACCTGGTGACAAGATCATTAGGATAAACCATCGAAGTTTGGGGATGGTAGAGTATTTGTCACTGCCCAAGGTGGGCGGTCGAGTACCTGCTATAGATGGAAAATAATGTAAAAGTGGGCGTGGATAGAAAATAGTGTGGGTGGGGGCATCAGACAAGCAATTGTTTAAAACCCTACGATCCTATTTGTTCAAAAAGATGAAAAAGAATACGAATTGAGACGTGTGGTAACAATGCCGGGCGGTGGGGTGAGCCGTAAAGAGGTTGAAAGAACGGACTTCCGGTCACCAATTTCTGCTATTTCCTGGCCTGTTCCATTTTCACACGGTGTGCTGGTTCAATGGTTTCTAAGTCTGTCCAATTTTTCACTACTGCGTTGTCCAATTTTCTCACTTCTTCCAAACTTCCTCTTCCTGTCCAATGGCAGGATTCTGTAAAGTGCCTACTGCCTGTCCAAGTGTCACTACGGCCGGTTCAAGTTGCTTGGTTCCGTTAAAAAATTGTCTTACTTTGGTCAAATGATCGTCGTCCTGTCAAAATTTCTCGACTGACCATTCAATTTTGGCTATTTCCTGTTAGAAGGTTTTCTAAATTCCTTTCCAAGTTCACTACGTACTGTCTAATTTTCATTACGGCGGATCCAATTTTCTCCGCGTCTGGCATGAGGTGTCATCACGTGGGTACAATGGTCGCGACGTCCTGGCCACTTCTCTGGCATGTAAAGCGGCTCTATTAAGTACAATTGGCCGTACTGCCGTCCATGTTCCTTACGTCCGTTCAATTCTCTATTTCTGTTCAATTTTCTCTACTTCCTAGCACAACGTATCTTCTCCCTTTGAAATTTTCTATCATGACTTCTGGTCAACTCTGGTAGTTCCGTTCAAGGTATCTACTTCCTAGTCCAACTGTCTAGTATCCCATTCAATTTTCGGACGTCTTGTAACACTTGATATTCTTCCTAGGAAAATGGCTTTACTTCCATTCAAATGTCGGGAGTTCGGTAAGTTGCTACTTCCTGTTCAATTATCAATCTCCTGTGCAAGTCTCTATGTCCGGTCAATTTTCTCTACTTCAGTGGTTAATTTTATCTTTCTTCTATCAAATTTTCTCTACGGTACTTTTGGTGCGGGATTCTTGTAAAGTTTTCTAATGCCGTTACAATTTTCGAGAATACTTCCTGTACAATTTCTCTCGAGTTTTTTGTCCCGAGTCTTACTAAAAGTCATAAACCCAAAATAAAAGTGTAAAAACTTCCCAGAGGACACTCTTATGTTTCGAAAGAGACAATGTGTATGTCTCTTCAGAGGCTAACGCTAACGCTAACTTTGAGGCAGGATAAATCTAAAAAATAACAACAAAACCACAAAATGAAGGGATTCCCATTGTTAAAAACCCACGCAGTCTTGATGTGCATGAATTTGAATATTAAGTAAAAGGTCATTAAATTAATATTTGGACGCGGTGAATAAAACTCGAGGACCACAGTTTTTTTAGCGTAGCTAGCAACACTCGTATTAACAAGACGACATTGCATCGGAAGCGGCTGTTCAGTGCCTGCTGTTTAACGGTGAGGGAAGCGTTGATCCAAAACAGGGAATACCCACACGTTGCATCGCTAAAATAAAAAGACTTTCAGCCTCCCATTCGGACTTGGGTTCTTGACTACTTATAATCGACGACCAGCGGCTAGCGAACAAATTGCTCATGTTCCATGTGCTGTGGTTTGGCACCAACTCCAAAGTGATGACAGCAGCCAATCACGCCTCTATCTGCCGCTTCCCGCCGGCCAACAGCCGTGGAGAGTTCTGGTCAGGCCCGCCGCAGGATATTCGGCGAAAGTTAGCTTTGCGTGCGACTGCCATCGGGAAGGAAGTCATCTGGATGTCGTCGGACCCATCCTCGCACTTCCCCCGCACGTTTTTTACAATACTCGCATGTCGACAGGAAAACGCTGCGCGCTCCCGCCCTCGCCCCCGCCGCTCGCACCCCCTCCTCCTCGCCGTGACCATCTAGTAATGAAAACAGCATGTCCATTCCCCAGGAGGGGGCAAACAACTCCAGTTAAACCCGTGACACCCTCCATAAATGGGACTCTCTATAAAAAATACTCTTACGACCTTTCCTAACTGCGCCCGCTATATAAGAAAACACGCGTTTTTTGGTGCGTGTGCGCCCGATGAAACCGAAACGGGAAGGGCGGGGCGGGGGGCGGGGGGGGGCGAGGACCCCCGCGGGACATCGGGGGGGCGACGGGCGGGGGGGGCGGGCGGGACGACGTGCCGACGGTCGGCGGTCGGGGGGGGGGGGGCTGGGGGGGGGGGGGCGGAGGGGGGCGGGGGGGGCGGGGCGGGGGCGGGCGTGGGAAGGGGGGACATTGCTATAGGAGGGGATGGTATTTACATTACACTGTAACATGCGATTTTCGGGACGGTTTATGGTTCCCAGGGACGCCGCACCTGATGTTCATTTTTCAATTTGTAAGCAATCGGCTAACCAATTGGCCGCTAAAGGAAAGCGGCCGCAGGGGTAAAACATGTCAGATATTCGTTCTGTTTGCGTCAGAGAAACTCAGGGGAGCGATACGATTGCACTGACCCACCTGAGCCGGAAACATCCCGCCCAGGTTGTCCCCCGCGCCGCCGCCGCCGCCCGTGGGCTCGTACATCAACCCAATCAGGACCAGCGCCATAGTGTCAGTGATGAGAATGGATGGAGGGCCTGCAGCGGTTTCCTGTTCAAACGTCAAACTTTTTTCCATGTTATTTTACTTTCACAGGGTTTTAACCAGTTGTTCTCTTAGCAGGTAGCGTGCTCAAAGTTGTATTTTCACAGAGGTTAGCAAAAGGGCCGCGTCAAAGGGCCAAGATGGTAAAATAAATGTAACTACTTTTTAACTTGTTAATTAACTGTTTCTGTATTATTGCAGAATTATTTCGTGGATGATTTGTGCGATCTCAAATGTAGAAAAAATCTGGGTTATATTATGTTTTAATTGTAGGGTTCTGTTCAAAGTTGACACTAAAAAATACACTGAGAAGCGTTAACGTTTAAGTGAAAGACTGAAAACTAATATTTGTCAAGGTGCAGAAGTTACAAATATTACACCTACATTTGCCTAGATGTAAAAATATGGCTGTGTAACTTGGGTGGTCTTCAGATAAAATGACATTTTAAGACCATCAGACCTTTTAATTCACCCTGTCGAGGGCCACATAAAATGATGTGGAGGGCCACATTTTGCCCAGCGGGCCTGGAGTTGGACACAGGGGCGTAAGTGCTCAGAAAATGGCCGTTTTCACTACCACCTATCCTGCCCACATGTGATTAGTGATGAGGAAGGACCCGATTTTGTAAAGGTACCAGAGCAAAAAAGTGAAAGTCTCACAGAAAAATTCTGCTTAAAGTAAAAGTATTATTACGTGTTTAAAGAGTAAAAAGTAAAAAGTATTTCACGCAGATTTTGAGTCGTATAAAAGCTTCAAATGTGGTGATTTTAATAAAGATTTGAGCTGAATCAAGTGTTTGGGGGGTTTTTTCAGCTTATTTTTTTTAATTTGTTTTTTTGCTTGTTTTTTGTCTCTAATTATGAAAAAATAAAATATAAAAACCCTCAGAATTTTCAGCAGATCAAAACTACAACAGAAAAAAAATACTTTTACTTTTCAGTCTCGTTAAAAAATGTAGTGGAGTAGAAAAGTACAGATACTGCTCTCAAATGTACTCAAGTAAAGTAAAAAGTACACACTGTAAAATGTACTTCAGTAAAGTACAGATACCTCAAATGTATACTTAAGTGCAGTACTACCTCACTACTTTTACTTTGTTACGTTTCACCTCAGGTTGTGATTTTTCCAAAAACACCGGGTCACAATGTTCCATGGGTCATTTTCACATAATGTACAGTCTGTTGGTTGCTATGGTGACGTGCCACTATGAGGAGGCGGAGTCTGAACCATGAGGGGGCGGAGTCTGAACAGGAAGTACATTATTTACAAAAAGGGAAACAATGAAACAGAATAAAAAACATAAACGACGAGACGCAGATAAATGTCCAAATGTCAAAATGTCCAAAATGTCCAAAATGTCCAAAATGTCCAAAATGTCAAAATGTCCAAAATGTCCAAAATGTCCAAAATGTCCAAAATGTCCAAATGTCCAAATGTCCAAAATGTCCAAAATGTCCAAAATGTCCAAATGTCCAAATGTCCAAAATGTCCAAAATGTCCAAAATGTCCTCACGATGAGTCAGAGAAAGACTCAGTACGACAGGAGATACTGTGTGTGTGTATGTGTGTGTGTGTGTGTGTGTGTGTGTGTTACAGTGTGTATGTGTGTGTTACAGTGTGTATGTGTGTGTTACAGTGTGTATGTGCATGTGTGTGTGTGTACGTGTGTGTGTGTGTGTATGTGTGTGTTACAGTGTGTGTGTATGTGTGTGTATTTGTGTGTGTATGTGTGTGTTACAGTGTGTATGTGTATTCGTGTGTGTGTGTGTATGTATGTGTGTGTTACAGTGTGTGTGTGTATTCGTGTGTGTGTGTGTGTGTGTGTTGCCGTGGTATAAACCCTGGACAGGATTCGTGTTTTGGACCATTTCACTTTTGCAGAGGTTTTCTCCAGAGAACAACTAGCACCATGTGAGAATGCTGCGTGCCTCATAGAGGAAACCTGGATTAGTAATTAAACCACAAATCTCACATGAGCGGAGACTCCTAACAACGCTCTGTGTCCTACAGAGACTCCTAACAACCCACTGTGTCCTACAGAGGCTCCTAACAACCCACTGTGTCCTACAGAGGCTCCTAACAACGCTCTGTGTCCTACAGAGACTCCTAACAACGCTCTGTGTCCTACAGAGGCTCCTAACAACGCTCTGTGTCCTACAGAGACTGTCCTGTGTCCTACAGAGACTCCTAACAACGCTCTGTGTCTACAGAGGCTCCTAACAACGCTCTGTGTCCTACAGAGACTGTCCTGTGTCCTACAGAGACTCCTAACAACGCTCTGTGTCCTACAGAGACTCCTAACAACGCTCTGTGTCCTACAGAGGCTCCTAACAACGCTCTGTGTCCTACAGAGACTGTCCTGTGTCCTACAGAGACTCCTAACAACGCTCTGTGTCCTACAGAGACTCCTAACAAACCCACTGTGTCCTACAGAGGCTCCTAACAACGCACTGTGTCCTACAGAGACTGTCCTGTGTCCTACAGAGACTGTCCTGTGTCCTACAGAGACTGTACTACAGGTTTGAGCAGCAGTGAGTTTGACACTTGGGCTTCGTAACTTTAGACAGAAAATAAAGTATAATCTCATCTTTAATTTTAACGAGAGGCACAAACTGTGACGTATCATGGAGTCACAGAAGCTCAGTGTTTGTTCACTGAGCCTAAGGTTGACGGTTCAAATCCTGCTCTTGACATAAATATCACTGGTTGAACGGTGTGATTCCAGCTCCCACAGAAGAATGCTGTTATTGTGTCCTTGGGCAAGACACTTAACCCCTCACCCCCAAATTCAGAATAATAGTCTTTTTATTTATTCCAGTGAACTTTAATGACGTCCTGACCTGCCAATCACACCCGGCTTCAAACAGAACGACTGAAACATGTCACTCGATCTGCTCCTGCCCCACTTTCCTCTGTTATAATGTTTTGGCTCGTTTGGTTTCGTACTGTACATAAAGTGACACATCAGTAGAAGTTGTTTTGCTGCCCACAAGCTGCCCTTTGTTCAAATGTTTATAAGTTCCTCTCGCTGCACGCAGAGCTCGTACACTGTGGGAGCATGTGCGCTGTACCGGGGGCCGCCGCACTGACCCCGTGTTGAGGTTGTGATTGGCATTCGTGTTAGTAAAGAAGTCTATCAACGCTCGGGAGGTCAGAGCAGGGCTGATCTGTTACTCCGGAGCAGGACGCAGCGGGCGAAGGCTTTACACTCTGGTTTGTTGGTTATAGAGTTACCTTCGTGCGAGAATAGGCTGCGCTGGGCAGAACTTTAACCTGCCAAAGAAGAAGAATATCATTTCTTTTCAGAGTTATAAACAGCCTGGTGTAAACAGGTTTTAATTTACTGGCAAAGTTAGTGGGTATTTTGTTGAATAAGAACCATCTGGAAGTGTCTGTCTGAGACTTTTAAATATTTTAATACACATATGTCAAACTCAGGCCCAGGGGCTAAATCTGGCCCGCGGTGTAATTATATTTGGCCCGTGAAATCATATCAAATGGGATTTAATTCTATAGTGAATGCACCACTAATACTACAAATCCCAGAATGCTTTGCTAGTACAGTTGTTTTGTCACGATATCACGGTTGTCGCTGTTTCGCAGATTGCTTTTTTTACGCCGTATGAACCTGCACTGTGTTCTGCGTCCTGATTGGCTAAGAGACTGTAGACCATTGTGTTCTGCGTCCTGATTGGCTAAAAGACTGTAGACCATTGTGTTTCTGCGTCCTGATTGGCTGAGGGACTGTAGACCACTGTGTTCGGCGTCCTGATTGGTTAAGAGACTGTAGACCATTGTGTTCTGCGTCCTGATTGGTTAAGAGACTGTAGACCATTGTGTTCTGCGTCCTGATTGGCTGAGGGACTGTAGACCATTGTGTTCTGCGTCCTGATTGGCTGAGGGACTGTAGACCATTGTGTTCTGCGTCCTGATTGGCTAAGAGACTGTAGACCATTGTGTTCTGCGTCCTGATTGGCTGAGGGACTGTAGACCATTGTGTTCTGCGTCCTGATTGGCTAAGAGACTGTAGACCATTGTGTTCTGTGTCCTGATTGGCTGAGGGACTGTAGACCATTGTGTTCTGCGTCCTGATTGGCTAAAAGACTGTAGACCATTGTGTTCTGCGTCCTGATTGGCTGAGGGACTGTAGACCATTGTGTTCTGCGTCCTGATTGGCTGAGGGACTGTAGACCATTTGTGTTCTGCGTCCTGATTGGCTGAGGGACTGTAGACCATTGTGTTCTGCGTCCTGATTGGCTGAGGGACTGTAGACCATTGTCCATCAGTCTCCTCCGTGTCTCCTGTACAGTACAGAATGTGTCAGACAAATTTACATAAATGTTGGATCAGTGTGACTCTGAAGTGCTGTATGTTTGCAAGTTTTCTCCCCGACAAAACCCACAATGTCGATGAAACGTTCTGCACCGACAAAGGCACCGACGAAGGTTTGAACTTTGTGTTTAAACGAGAGAGAGAAATGTGAGAAAATGTTAATGTGTGAGAAAAGTGTATAAAGTGTGTGGTGAGGGGTTTTACAGCAAGAAACAGAGAGAATAATGTAAAAAATGAAGCTGATACTTCGATTTCACCTATTACGGGTTATTTTTAGAACATATCTGCATCTCTCAATAGTGACATTTCTGTTTTTAAACTTACCGAGAGAATAAAATGTAAAATATTATTCAGAAAATGGAGACTATGAATAAATAAAAAACTGGCAAAACACACAAAACAGCTACTATACGCTCACTTTAATGCTCACTCTGTGGTTTCTTATTTCACCTGCTCTAGACTTACACAGCTCTACACATAAGCGTTGGCAAGTTCAGAATATAAACTTGGACTACGGCACTCGCAGGGCAGGTTCCCATAATGCAACGCTCTCTCACCCAATCAGCGCGACCGTATTTCACGCGAATATCTCACATCGAAACAGCCTCTGCAGCACAAATATGAATGGCAGACTTTAATCGCCCTTGGACCATGCAGGATTTGGCACCAGAGGGACCCATGAGTCATTTCCGTCTGCCGGCCCCTGGTTCATTTAGGAGACAAGTAATAAAGGCCGGAGGAAGGCTACGGTCCTGTCGTGTTGCTTCACAGTGGAAATCATAAACAGTGGAGTAATAACTAGAGCTGTGCGGTTTCCATAATAACTCAAATATAAGCCAAAAACAAGTTAAAAGTTTGTGAATTTAATGGCTGTGTTTGACTTTGTGAACTGATGTTGTCAAAGTCGTTTTCATCACGGACTGTGTACTGTATACCGCTGCTGCAAGTAGTAAAGTACTGTACTTAAGTAGTACTTTTAGGTATCTGTACTTTACTTAACCCTGGAGAACCAAGAACCTTTTTCTTCTTTGGAAAATTATGAACATTGCTTTAAATCACTGCTATAAGTTCACCGAACACTGAAACATTTACATTTTTAATTTTAACCTTTATTCCCTGATTTAGGAACAGGGCCAAATTTGACCCATTGGGCTCGCTAATTCATCCAAAAAGAATATAAAATGTACTTCTAGACATTCTGCAAGTTGTTACTAAAAAGATTAACTAAAAAAAAACACAGTTTTACCACCGCTGGTGCTGAGAATATGATTTTGTTTGTAGTTTTCCATCTCGTCACTACGACTCTGGCTCATTTTAGTTCAATATTCATCCACTAGGGGTCTCTATGCAGGGGCCAGAAGTGGCACTCTGGGCTTTTTGAATTTTTTTAATTGAAATTTGACTTTTTTTTTGTTTGTTTGTTAATTTTGGGTAGCAGCAATTAACTTAAGCAAATTTGACCCCATGGGTAGTACTTTTTACAGTGTGTACTTTTGACTTTTACTTCAGTACATATAAGAGCAGTATCTGTACTTTCTACTCAACTACGTTTTAGAACAGGACTGAAAAGTAAAAGCACTTTTCATATGATTTAAAGGGTCCTGACTGAAGTTTTCAAGTTCAAAACCAAAAAAAATACAGAAAATTCATAAGAAAAATTAAGAAACTGTTTTGTATTGTCACCGTGATCAAAATATGTTTCATTTTAAATAATTTACACAGAAATTAACAACACTTGTGTGAAATACTTTTAGATGTCTGTGTGTCCTTCAGTCGTCCAGGTCTGACCCATAATAAAAGACAAAAGTTAAATCTGTAACTGGACAAAAAGTTGTAGGAGTGAAGACGTTTCTCTGCTCGTCCAAGACACAGGTCAGATTTCTGCTGGACACTGTCTTATATCCGTCTGAAGGAGGCGCTAACGACACTGAAACTGTAAACAGCTTTTATCTCCACTTTCAGCCGTAATGACTTCCATTCAACCTTTAAAGGCCCTACAGGCTCGCTCTATTGTTCTCTTTGTTCTCTTTGTTTGCTTTGGGTCTGAGGATGGAGTCATAGATCTGTGAGATGATGTCTAAGGCCTCCACTGCTCCTCACAATCTTTAAAGGAGGCGCTAGTGTCTTTGGGATGGAGTTTACAGCAGACTGGGTCCTGAGCTGCTCTCTCGACGTTATAAATTGGACACGGGTGATGTCTAAGGCCTCCATTCCTTTGAAACTTTGAAATACTTTTACTTTTTTACTCTTAAAGCACATTTTTAAACAGGGACTTCAATATTTAGCACTGTGAGTTAAGATGTTCTCTGTATCTGTACTTTTACTTTACAAATTCGAGTACTTCATCCTCCACTACTTTACTTCAGCCGTATTTAGCTTATACAAACTCATAGCTAACATTAGATTTATATGTTTAGCACTTCGCGTTGAGTTCTTGTTGTGTGGAGTCACTCAAGGGTCAGTCCTGGGCCCTTTTATTTTTGCCGCTGGGACACATTAGTCACTGTTTCGGGGATTTGTCTGAACCAAATTTAGTTCTCAGATTATGTGCAATTGTACGGTTCCTTCAGTGACTCAGAGTTTCACATTTTCTCAGTGTTTTTAAATTGTTTGACTCCATCTAAAAGCGGTTAGCTGCAAACTACCTTCAGTTAAACGCTAACGAGACTGAAACTTGCTCCTCACCTTTTGAAACTCGCTGTATAAATAAAGATTACTTACTTAATTACTTCTGTGTGGTTTGTGTTGGTTGATATGATTGTACAAGAGGCAAATTTAACAAACTGTTATTGGATAATGGGGGAGAAGCTATGTATAATAATGTTTAATTCGATTTTTGATGGTTATGATGGTTTGATGTTGACTGTTTCATTGACTTTGGGCTTAAAAGATACAACATAAACTCTCAATTATTGTATTATCAAACCAATTCTCTTCACCTCATGATTCTCACATGTGATTTTTAAGCTGCAGCTCTCCTCACGCTGCAGATTAGCGATAGCGGCTCTACTTTCTGTGTCGTTTACCATTAAAAAACATTTATCTAAACCACTGCACCATATTTCACAATGACACGAGGTGCATTTGTAACTTTTAGCTTGAGGTGTGCCGTCTCTTCGCTGCCATATCCCGGTGGAGTCTTTGCACTTGAAGCTTTTAAAATCTGATCCGATTCGTTCTGTCGTCTTTAAAAATCGTTTAAGACTGAAAAATCTTGTAGTGTGAGGTGTGAGGACTGTGTGGAAGAGTACTGACTTTAGAGGAGCACTTTCTGAAGAAGATATTTTAATTTTTTTTGCTTTTGTGGCTGTTATTCTTTGTTAATCTTTGTTACGTTCTGAGCACTTGAGCCTTGAACGCAGAGCAGTACAGAATCACTCAAACATTGCTTAGGATTCAGAACACGAACTTCTGCGATACTTTATGAAGATGTGCGTCTGGTGAGTCACAGATGGTCGTGATTGACGGGTGGATTAGCCAATCAGGGACAAGCGTGGTCCTTCCATATTAGAAAAAATAAATGAAGAAAAAACTCAAAGGGGCTGAAAAACATGGCGGATTTCTGCAGAATCAAACAGAGAAGATAAATGTGATGAGCTGCTTCGTTTCACAAGCGTCACTGAAAAAAAACTGATTGGACGATGACGTTTGACCGAGTTTGAGACGTAATGGAGGACGTGGGGACCAGACTGATATGAATCTGTGAGAGATCAGGATTTGTCAGGTAATAAACATGTATAAATAGATCAAAAATACAACTCAGACTAAACTAATGCTGCAGGAACATTGTGATAATATAATAATATATAGCACAAGTCAATTTTACATAATAATTCCCATTTAAAAGTACAAAAATCTGTAGCTCAAGCCCAGATCCTTCCCTGGTCAAACCCGTGTCTCCTCCTCCGTCCCCCGTCCTCTCGGCCACTGATCAGCATGTTTCCTCTTTAAACCGTTCCTCATGTTTTCCATGGCGCTCCGGCTCCCTGCGTTGGGAAAAAGTCCATTTCCTTGTGTTTCCCTGTCGCCCCGCTGCTGAGGGACAGAGTGCGTCCCCGGTTCAAGCACTGCCCCGGGACATGGCGGTGCAGGGGTGAGCGGGGGGAGAAAACGAGTCGAGCTTGAGAAAATACTCGGCAAGTTTAGATTTAGGATTGGGTGAAATTTGAAAGACTAACGGCGTAATGATGTCGAATTAGTCCCAAGTACGGATGGGAAAATAAACAATAATTTATCAATTTTTATCGTGATAAAAAGAGGCGACAATAACCGTTCGTGGGAAATTTTATATAATCGTGATAATCGGCAGCAAAGATAATCGCCGTGAATGTGCAGAAAAATCGACTTATCCACTGGGGAGTCGACAGGGGGGACAAAGGGGTCTGTAGTCCGGGGCCCAGAGTCTTAGGGGGCCCAGAATTGGACCTTCTTCTTATTAATTTGTTTTACAGGGGGCCCACGTGAAGCTTATTGCCCAGGGGCCTCTAAATTTCAGTTGACGGCCCTGCTCATCCATAATATTCTCTGTTTTAAAGTTATAATTATTCATATCCAGGACAACTGTATTATTATCTTGATATAATCGTTAATGTAAATTATTTTGGCCGTGATAATCGTCACAGAAAATGCCGTCTGATGTCTAGTCCCAAGGTGATATTTGAGTGAAAATGCATCGGATTAAACTGTTGCTGTGGAAGAGGAGATCACATTATGAATCTGGTTTTGAGTTTTGTTTAGTTTTCATCCCAGACATGAGTTTTCATTCCATTCAGTGTAGTAAAGATTGTAGTGAGCGTTATCTTAGCTTGTTTTTTTTCGTTCTGTTGTATGAAGAACAGGCACAGATGCTCGGGAATAGTTCTGTAGATCTTTATTGTACAGTCAGGTTAAAGAAAAAATTCAGAGTCAAACAAATTGCAAAGTTAAATAGAAAATAACTTTATAGTACAAATCATTAGATAAATATAACTATTTTATTTATTTTTCTCTGTGATGACGCAGTGCCGCACCTGCCTCACCTGGCCGCACGTCACTGGTTAGCTTCAGTGTCGTTAGCTTCAGTGTCGTTAGCTTCAGTGTCGTTAGCTTCAGTGTCGTTAGCTTCAGTGTCTTTAGCTTCAGTGTTGTTAGCTTCAGTGTCGTTAGCTTCAGTGTCGTTAGCTTCAGTGTCGTTAGCTTCAGTGTCGTTAGTTTCAGTGTCTTTAGCTTCAGTGTCTTTAGCTTCAGTGTCGTTAGTTTCAGTGTCGTTAGCTTCAGTGTCGTTAGCTTCAGTGTCGTTAGCTTCAGTGTCGTTAGTTTCAGTGTCTTTAGCTTCAGTGTCGTTAGCTTCAGTGTCGTTAGCTTCAGTGTCGTTAGTTTCAGTGTCGTTAGCTTCAGTGTCGTTAGCTTCAGTGTCGTTAGCTTCAGTGTCGTTAGCTTCAGTGTCGTTAGCGCTTCCCTTGGGACAAGTATAAGGCAGAGTCCAGACCTGAAGAATGAGCAGCCAAACATCTTCACTCTGAAACTTTTGTTCTTCTGACAGATTTGAACGGTTCTTTTATTCACACCAGACACTTTTTGTCAATTGGCTTGAAATCCAATCGAATTATTATGAAACTATTTAGACATGTTGTTGATACATCGTTTTGGCTCCATAACTCTTCCCTGTTCTTGTCCTTGCACCACCGCAGTTTCCTCATTCTGGGACAAACAAAGGTTTTCTTTTATTATCTTGCCAAACATCGAGTCATTTTTATTTGTGAACAAACTTGGAAGAAGCTCCCAGTTTTTTTTCTGCAGTTGCGTAAGATCAGTGTGACAGAGATTTCATGTAATTAACCGTCTCAGCTTATTTCCTGCTCAGAGAAGAATACACATGTGAAACAGGAAGTCTAATGCAACCTTTAACACTCCGAGCGAAAGGGAAACATGTGAGAGAATCTGCACATGTCTGAGTTTGCAGAATCCGACATAAAAACACCGGTGCACATGTATTTATTCATTTATTTAGCAATATTTTAAAGGTCTTTTGTAGCTTTAATCCATGTTCTAACGCTGTTCCCTCCTCGAAAACAGACCTGGACTTGTGTTTTCTCTCGCTCTTTAAGGTTAGGTTCAGTTTATTCCTGTTTGGATATTTGTCGTCTGCATTTGACCTTCTCCAGATCTCGAGCTCGTCTTGGTGACTGTCCAGCTGGAGGATCGAGCTCGTTTTAGGTTGACGGGGGAAATGGGAGCGCTCAGAGGAAACCCACCCAGACACAGGAAGAACATGCAAACTCTGCAGAGAAAAACCTGGGCGACTGGGGAGTTGAACCTGGAATCTTCCTGCTCTAAGGCACGTGTGTCAGACTCAAGGTAAATTAAAAAGTGAGACTGTCTTAAAATGTCAGTTTATGGAGATACGCAGTTACACAGATGTATTTTTTACATCTATGGAAATGCAGGTGTCATATTTGTACAGAAACAGATGATTAAAAAGTGAAAAATAAGTTGGTGCATTTATTTTATCTGGTTGTTTGAGGGCAGCGTGTCACTGATGAGTTTGACCCTCCTAAAGTGAGTGTGTCTGCACAGACTGATCGATGTCACAGTATTTGGAGGATTTTGATGGTCAGTTTCGCACCTAAACTCCGACTGAAAGGTTTAAACTGTAAAAGTGTGACATAATGAAGAGCGGGCAGTGAGGGAAAGACTGTGATTCTGCTGCCGACTTCTGCTCTCGTCTTCTGCTCTCGTCTTCTGCTCTCGTCTTCTGCTCTCGTCTTCTGCTCCCGTCTTCTGCTCTCGTCTTCTGCTCTCGTCTTCTGCTCTCGTCTTCTGTTTCCATCTTCTGCTCTCGTCTTCTGCTCTCGTCTTCTGCTCCCGTCTTCTGCTTTCGTCTTTTGCTCTTGTCTTCTGCTCCCATCTTCTGCTTCCGTCTTCTGCTCTCGTCTTCTGCTCCCGTCTTCTGCTCTCGTCTTCTGCTTCCGTCTTCTGCTCTCGTCTTCTGCTCCCGTCTTCTGCTTCCGTCTTCTGCTCTCGTCTTCTGCTCCCGTCTTCTGCTCTCGTCTTCTGCTCTCGTCTTCTGCTCTCGTCTTCTGCTCTAGTCTTCTGCTCTCGTCTTCTGCTCCCGTCTTCTGCTCTCGTCTTCTGCTCTCGTCTTCTGCTCTCGTCTTCTGCTCTAGTCTTCTGCTCTCGTCTTCTGCTTCCGTCTTCTGCTCCCGTCCTCTGTTCCCGTCTTCTGCTGCCGTCTTCTGCTTCTATCTTCTGCTCTCGTCTTCTTCTGCTGTCTTCTCTTCCATCCTCTGCTCCCTCGCTCAGGACGAGAGGAACAAGCTGCTGGACTGATCTGATACTAACTTAGTTAAAGCCGAGAGGCTCCAGGACACAGGAGGAGGAGGTCAGGACCTCCACCAACGTCTCCCCAGGGAGCAAGCTCCGAGAAGTCAGCATTCCACAGGAGGAGAAGAGAGGAGGAGCACAGAAGAGAGGAGGAGCGCAGAAGAGAGAGAGAGGGGGAAGGAGAGAGGAGGACCACAAAGAAAGAGAGGAGGAGAGAAGAGGACCACAGAGAGAGAGAGAGAGAGGGGGAAGGAGAGAGGAGGATCACAGAGAAGAGAGGAGGAGAGAAGAGGACCACAGAGAGAGAGAGAGGGAGAAGGGGGAGGATAGAGGAGGACCACAGAGAAGAGAGGGGGGGGGGGACCACAGAGAGAGAGGGAAGGAAAGAAGAAAGGAGAGGCAGATAGAGGGACAGACAGAGGTAGAGAGAGGGAGATAGAGGGACAGAGAGAGACCAGACAGAGGGAGAGAGGAAAGGAGAGAGAGACAGATAGATTGAGAGAGAGACAGAGGAAGAGAGACAATGGGGGGACAGAGGGAGAAATGGAAGGAGAGAGGAAAAGAGAGTGAGGGCGGGAGGGACAAAGAGAGAGAAAGGGGGATAGAATGGAGTAGAGCGAAAGAAAAGGGAAAGAGAGAGAGATAAAGAGAATGGGAGGGAGAGAGGAAGAGATGGAGGGGGTAAGAGAGAGGGAGGAGGGAACTAAAGACAAGAGTCGAGAGAGAGAGGGCAGGAAGAGTGAGAGAAATGGAGGGATGAAAGAAGGAAAAGACATTTGCGTAAAACATAAAAAGTCCCGAGTCGTGTCTCTGCAGAACGTCTCACTGACTCACTCACTGTCGGCCATGTTGGATTTGACTCTGAAAATCGAGTCGAGTCGTCGTCCTGTCGACTCGTTTTTCGACCGATAAATGTCACAAACCAAGAAACGAGGAGCAGCTCTGACTCACAACGAAAACCCCGAGCTGCGTCGTCTCACAGCTGAGTTGTTTTTTTTTTAGGCCGATGGAAAAAATGTACAAGAGTACTGCTATTACTATTACTAAACTACTACTACTGCTACTACTACTACTACTACTGTTACTGGTACTTGTACTAGTACGACTACTAATGCTACTACTACTACTACATTACTACTATTACTATTACTAAACTACTACTACTACTACTATTACTACTACTACTACTACTACTACTACTACTATACTACTACAACTACTGCTGCTGCTGCTTCCACTAGTACTACTATTAAAGTTACTACTACAGCTACTACAACTAATCCTACTACTATTACTACTGCTATACTACTATTGCTCCTGCTAGTTCTACTAGTACTACTATTAATGCTACAACAACTACTACTGCTACTTCCACTAGTACTACTATTAGTGTTACTACTCTGGCTACTACTGCTACTGCTACTACTACTACTACTACTACTACTATTATTGTTACTATTACTATACTATTAGTGCCGGGGTCGTCGTTGTGTCCTTAGACAAGACACTTCACACTGCCTAGTATGAAAGTGGTGTGTGTGTGTGGTCGGTGGTGGTCAGAGGGGCCAATGCACAAGCACAAACTGGCAGCCTTGCTTCTGTCAGTCTGCCCCAGGGCAGCTGTGGCTACAATAGTATTTTACCATCACCAAGTGTGAAGTGAATAATGACGATAGTGCAGAACTTTGAGAGGCTCTGACACGACTGTAAAGAGAAGTGTAAGTGTCATTATTATTACTGCTACTTCCACTAGTACTACTATTACTACTATGGCTACTACTTTACTACTACTATTGCTCCCGCTACTTCTACTACTACTACTATTAATGCTACAACTAATTCTGCTACTTCTACTAGTACTACTAATAATGCTGTTACTACTTCTACTACTGCTGCTGCTGCTTCTCTGGAGCTGATTCTGTCTGTGTTTTTTGTTTTTTTTTTAGCAAAGTCTGAGGATGTTTTTGGGACGATGCGACTCACAGTGAAGTTGCTGAAACAGACACTTATTTAGTTTGTCCTGGATTTGCTCCACAGCCTCAGAAACTCCCTCAAGTTACAAACACGTTACACCAACTCCGTTATATTTATCGTGTAGCCAAATTACACCCTTCAAACCGACTCAGAAACATGTCTTCTTGGGTTTCCACGTGACTTTCTCTGGGCGTCGCTCGCGTCCTCACTTCGCTCCATCGTCCGGCGTGAGCATCTATCCGTCTCCTCCCGCCTCAGCTTTGACAGCCCTCATCGACCCTCAGCTTCAGCTTGTCACGTCCATCTCGGCCCGACGTCCCACACTGCCGTCCTCCCCTCGGCGACGCAGGAATGTTTGGGAAATGGAGCCTGTAGGAATGCCAGCGCGGAGCTAGTGCCAGCGAAACAATAAGACCAGCGGCATTCGGAGATCTAAATCACTCGTCAAAATGTCCGACTGCGGGTTATGTGCAGTGACAGAAAGTAAATGTAGCATTGCTGGAAGCCGCTCTAAATCCACTCCGCGACCTCCACACAACCCCATCGCTCGCTGCTCTTACATTTCTCCCATAAAGTCAAAAGTCTAAAGCAAATTTTTGAATTCCTGCCAGTGTCAATTAGGCTTGAAATCCAAATGCTTCGGTTATGATGGGTAATATAAGGTAATATAGAACAGAAGGTGGTACATGGAGAACCAGATGTTTTAGGTGAGGATAAAGTGTGTTAGCATGCTGGGGCTATGCTAATAGTTTGACGAAGCCTTCACAGCTGGATTTTGCCAATTCTCCAAGTTTCCAAATCCGGTGAGATGTTAAAGAAGTGCTTCAACAAGGCAGCGATTTGTCTGGGATGAAGTTGTTTCATAATTGATTTGGAGTCAGTCTGTGTTCGTCTAAAACTGCTTAAATCGAAGGGAACACGAGGGTAATATGTTCTTTTATCTCCCACTGGACCTGCGCCCTGTTCAATGAATCACCACCATTATAGAACGAACTAATAAATCAATAATGTATGGACTTTATAACATACTTGTTTTGTTCAGAAATGAGGTAACGCACTTCCCAGAACCAATTTTTTGTTCATTTACGTTTGGCGGAACAAATGAAACACCGTCACTCGTCTAACGCACTTTCCACCTCCTTTATACCACAGACTGTTCATATAAAAGGACATAGCTAACCTGCTAGCTGCTGTGTTGCAAAGAGAAAGTGAGCATGTTCGCGCTTTCGACCCTGGCTTCAATTCACTTTACATTGAAAAACTGGTTTAAAATGGTCTTAAATGTTCGTATTAACGCACTCAACATGATCCTGGTGTTATTTTACATTAATAACAGACAAATCAGGTCCCAGAGGTCACTCCTGTTAGCGTTAGCAACAGGTTTGATTGACAGCGTTGCTAAGCGCCTGCTCCGAGCTAAACCAGCGGTGCGGGAAGGTGCATTACAGTTGTCCTTCACTATATCACAGTTCACCTTTCGTGGTCTCGCTGTTTTGTGGATTTTTTTAGCGCAATTTCACATGCTTTTTTTCATCGTATGAATGTACATTGTGTTCTGCGTCCTGATTGGCTGAGGGACTGTAGACCATTGTGTTCTGCGTCCTGATTGGCTAAGGGACTGTAGACCATTGTGTTCTGCGTCCTGATTGGCTGAGGGACTGTAGACCATTGTGTTCTGCGTCCTGATTGGCTGAGGGACTGTAGACCATTGTGTTCTGCGTCCTGATTGGCTGAGGGACTGTAGACCATTGTCCATCAGTCTCCTCCGTGTCTCCTGTACAGTACAGAATGTGTCAGACAAATTTACATAAATGTTGGATCAGTGTGACTCTGAAGTGCTGTATGTTTGCAAGTTTTCTCCCCGACAAAACCCACGATGTCGATGAAACGTTCTGCACCGACAAAGGCACCGACGAAGGTTTGAACTTTGTGTTTAAACAAGAGAGAAATGTGAGAAAATGTTAATGTCTGTGTGAGAAAAGTGTATAAAGTGTGTGGTGAGGGGTTTTACAGACAAGAAACAGAGAGAATAATGTAAAAAATAAAGCTGATACTTCGCAGATTTTGCTTGTTGCGGGTTATTTTTAAAACGAGGGACCACTGTACCTTCAAGAGTCTCACTTTGGATTGGCACTCGTCTCCAAATTAGCCTCGATGAGCTTCATTTGACTGGAACCGAACGCCATCCACGTCTTTATACCGTCCATGGCCGACCCACAAACCCATTTTTCCCACTGATCTTTGGCTGGACAAATAAACTACCTTCACTTTCCTATGTAAAAATCTATAATCTGCAATGATTTGGCCAAACTTTATCTACAAACCCACTCACGGGCTGTTGTTCCACAGAGAAAACACAAATGATTTTGATATTTCAGAATCAAAGCTCTTGTCTGGCAGTGGATAGATGTTGAAACGTGGTAAAAAAAAATAGCGTGCCCAAAATGGCCGCCCTGCTAATAATCACACAGAGTCTGGGTCATCGGGAGCATCTGGTGTGAGAATGACATTTTTCAGTAGGGGCCTGGGAAACGCTGTGCCCAGAATAAGAGCCATGGGAAGGGTTGAAGTCGTGGATCTGGAGGGTATAAGACCTGCCGTCCCATCACGAGTCACTCATCACACCGCCGCACGCAAACACTGCCCTTTAATTACTTTAATCAGTCAGTTATTAAAGGGACGGTGTGTGCAAAGGTTATGATGTTACATTTCATGATCTATTTTTGTCCCCAGATAAGATACAGTTGTCTTGGTGATTTATTTGTACAAAAACATGACATAATGGTTGACAGATGAGGCCTCACATGTATGTTCAGTATCAAGAGCGAAAGACCAAGTTTAAAACTGTCAACTGTTCTTTTTTCTTTGTTTGCTTTGGGTCTGAGGATGGAGTTATAAATGGGAGATAGGATTGTCTTTCCTAACAAAAATCGCTTCTTTAACTCCCGTCTCGACCCTTTTCTTTTCTCTGACTCAGATCTGAACCTCATGATCTTCAGAGGAGTGGTTAGTGTCTTTGGGATGGAGATGGACAGCAGATTGTGGTCCTGAGCTGCTCTTGTGACGGTGTACTTTCTGTTATGGAGCGGGCTGTTTAGTTTCTCCAGTGCAAAAGATGAAATTAAATCTGTCAACTGGACAAATCGTTGTAGGAGATGTTACGACCCGACTGGAAAATGGTAAAACTAAAGTTATAATTTATTTAAAAGAATGTTAAAGTAAAAACTAACTAAAAAAAGAGGCACTGAACATAGTATTTTTTCAAAGAGTAACTTAAATAGGGCTAACCAAACAAAGTACTAAAATTATAATTACAGACTAAATAAACATGTCTCAGGATTAAACAGATATCTACAAGAGTCACAAGAACCACAGAACAAAGTGGCTGTTCCAGGAGCGGCAGGGGGAGGGTCCTTTTAAAGGGATATTGCCACAGGTGGAAGGTCTTGATTGGCCAGGTTCTTGATTGTTGGTCCAATCAGACACAGGACCCTGGAGCAGAGCAGGAGAGGTCCAGAGAGGACGAGCTGGAGCCGTAACAGGAGTGAAGACGTTTCGCTGCTCGTCCAAGCTGCTTCTTAAGTTCAGGTCAGATTCCTGCTGGACACTTCGTCTCCAGTTTCATCTTAAACGACCCTGCTATTGTTCCCTTTGTTTTGGGTCTGAGGATGGAGTTATAGATCGGTGAGAGATTATGTCTAGTAGCTTCTTTAACTCCCCTCAAACTCTTTATTTTCTCTGGCTCAGATCTGAACTTCACGATGTTCAAAGGAGTGTTTAGTGTCTTTGAGATGCAGATGAACAGCAGACTGTGGCCCTGAGCAGCTCTCTCTCGTGTTGGTTCATTCTCTTATGAAGTGGCTGTTCAGTTTCTCCATCGCTCACTGCATCTTCACTACACTGAGCGGAGTAGAGAACATTACTTTGCTTATTTCTCGGGGTTTTGTCCTTTGAGTGAACTAGTTTCTGTCTTTAAGTGTTTGTAGGTTTGAAATCGCAGTGAAACGTCTTCAGTCTTTCAACGATTTGTCCAGTCGATAGATTTAAACTTCATCTTTCGCTATGGATCAGACCTGGTTCTGAGCTTTCACATAAAGTCTGTCCATATACTGTATTTTCTGGACTATAAGTGGCACTTTATTCACAGTTTGGCTGAGGGTGCGACTTATATTTCACATGTAAATCACAGCTGAGTATGTTTTTTTCTTCATTCTTTTGCATTTTTTAGCTGGTGCGACTTATACTCTGGAAAATACGGTACTTAGAACATATTTGGGTGAGGATTTCCCATATTTGTCCCCAACTTGCAGCTTAAGGCAGGTTCAAGTTCAGTTGTGATTATCGTAAAACACTAAGAAAACAGCCTCGTCCCTTTAAACGACCCATATTTTAACAGTTGTATATTATTCCTTACTGCACACAGACGTTTCTCTCACTGACAGTGTGGAGCAGAGAGGCGCGCTGTCATAAATCTCCTGGTTTAGCTCCGAGCTCAGCGCCGCAGTTAGCCGGGCTAACCATTAGCCTGGAGAGCAGCTGGAGGTGTTGATGGGAAACACACTGGTTAATGAGTGCCATCATTCAGCACCACTGCACGTTCCTCTGCAGCCACCGGGCCTCCGCTCTGTGCTCACGGGCTGTGGATTCAAACCAGAAATGTAATACTACGCACAAAGAAGTGGTTTGATCCCCTCTGACTAACGCACTCTGTTATTGTATCCTTGAGCAAGACATTTTACCCATTTTCAAACATGAATTTAGTCGGTGGTGCAGCAGTTGGGTCTGATTAGTCGTGGCCCATAGACGGTTTATATAAAAGGACATGGCTAACCTGCTAGCCGCCGCGTTCTAAACAGGAAGTGAGCATGTGCGCACTTCCTGCTCCATTGACTCTGGCTCCAATTCACTTTCTATTGTACCTGCTGCTGTCAGACTCGCCCTCTACATGATCCTGGGGTTTTTATTTCACGTCTGTGTCTGTAAATCAACATATGAACATTAATAACAGACACATCAGGTCCTTCTTTCCCCGACGTCGCTCCTGTTAGCGTTAGCAACAGGTTTGATTGACAGCGATTCAAAGTTATAGCTATTTTGTGTTTTTGAAGAGCAATGCATCATATTTTTTTATTAAATAACAACCTTAGGCATGACTAAAATGTGTTTCTTCACAGTATTTTTACATTACTCCTGCAACAAAAGTCTGAAGCTTGTACAGTTGAAGCCAGAAGTTTACGTTACATAAGTACGCTACATAAAACGACACATATGCTTTTTTTTCTCACTGTCAGACATAAAATCAGACTAAAGTTTTGCAATTTTAGGCCAATTGGGATTAACAAAATTATTTCTATTTGTTAAATGCCATAATATAATAATAAAAATAATAAAAGGAATAATAATAATCAAAATAATAAAAGGAATAATAATAATAATAATAATAATAATAATAATAATATTTTTTACAATTGTTCATTAGTAACAAATAGAAATAATTTTGTTAATCCTAACTGACCTAAAACAGGAAAAGTTTAGCCTCATTCCACGTCTGACAACGATAAAAAAAAAAAAAAAAAGCATAAGTGTGGTTTTTTTCTGGTTTTCCCTGTAGATGATGTACTGTGCTCTTTGAAACATAAGGCTGGTCTCGCAGATCGAAACGTCTCCTGTGACGGATCGCTCTGTGTGTGGTGGTATAAATCTTTCACAGTAATATTTGACGTTTGACGATAATATTTGTAAAGTTTGTCTGCTCTCGTGTCCCCGCTCGGAGTGACGGACGTGACCGCCTCTGGAACCGAGTTTGACATAATGTTCAGCGTTTGGTTCATGTGTCAGTCTGTGGTAACGCGGCTGCGGCTGTGTCCTGACCATGAATGAAACGTGAAGCGGCCATTTTGTGGGGTTTGATTTTGTGTTGACTCTGTGCACAACAGCGCCCCCAACCTCTCTGTTAGTGTCACTACTTCCTGTCCAGGTTTATGCCTATGAGGTTTTTGCCAAGTTACGCTAAAATGTATAAATATTTAAAGATCACACAGTGAACAGGGGGCTGCAGGTGGGTTAGGGGTTAGAGGTCAGGGGTCAAAGGTTATGGGGTTAGGGTCAAACAGTGGACAGGGAGCTGCGGATGGATGTCACTGGCAATATTTGAAAAACTACACCAAAAAAAAAAGTTTAGTTTGTTTAGAAAGAGCTGTTTGTGTCTCAATGCTAACGCTAACGCTAATGCTAATGCTAATGCAAGTTTTGAGGCATAAAAATATTTAAAAAACACCACATACTAAATATTCTAGTCAGGTAGCGTTTATTTGAATTAATTTGAATTTTAACAGATTGTTTAGTTTGTTTTCCCATTTTAATAAAAGTAATGTTAGCTTTGAAGCGCAGTGAGCGAGCTAGCTAGCGTAATAAAGTGCACAGAGCCTGTTGCCTTCCTTTTGAATAGTTTTACTGCTTCAAACACGACTAGACAACAGCACAGCGCCCTCTGCCTGTCAGACTGAAAACCAGCCTCTTCTCCCTGGTATTTAACACCAGCGACACAGGATGTACGGGTGTTTTATTCGTCTTTTGCTCTGTATCGTGTGATTTATGTATCTCTTTTTAAATGTGTTGTATAAATAAACTTGAATTTAACTGAATAGTGGTCAAAGATTTCAGATTTTTTGAAGAATTTGAACTGATCTTTTCTGATTAAGCTCAAAGCTGCCATCGAAAACCTTTCATCAGGCAAAAGACAACATAAAGCTAACAGAAAAATATTACAATCCAGATTAAACTTACAATTAAACTTAGAATTATCTAAAATACTTAAAACATCGTCTGATCAACATGTTCTTACAGTGAGTCGTTTTTATGAAATATATTATTTTTAACCGAAACTGAACTCACCTCTACAGCCTCCAAAATGAGGCAGGAAGTGACGCTACCAAAATAAAATACACCCAATGTGCACTTCCGGTTTTTCAAAATAAAATGTCAAAATGATCAAAATCACATTTAAATTCAAACGAAACTTAAAATACAAACAGGAAATAGTAATAAACACATTTTTAACTCCGTTGCATTGATGTTTAGCAATGTTAGCTGAGTCAGTAGAGCGTTTGAGCCGAAGGTTGCCGGTTCAAATCCCGTTTTACAGATTTGTTTTGTCATATTCAAATGTTGAGCTGATGATGCAGTACACGGCTCATGCTCATAAATAAAATAAAATAAAATAAAATAAAATAAAATAAAATAAAATAAAATAAAATAAAATAAAATAAAATAAAATAAAATAAAATAAAATAAAATAAAATAAAATAAAATACATAAATACATAAATACATAAATACATAAAATACATAAAATACATAAAATAAATAAAAAATAAAAAAATAAAATAAAGACAGTAGAATGCTAAGGCTATTTATATGAATTATACCAAAACAGTTAGCTTAGCATCCACAAAGAAACACTGTGTTATATTAAAGATGCACCTAACCAGTGGTGGTAGAAGTACTTTAGTAGTTTTGTAACTTACGTAAAAGTACAGATACCAGAACAAAAAAATACTCAGGTAAAAGTAAAAGTATCACGTGAAAAAAGTATTTAAGTACCTGTTTCAAAATGTATTCCGTTTACCGTTTCCATGACAATATATATGTTGATTTTACAGATTTGTTTCGTCATATTCAAAAGTTGCGCTGGTGCAGTACACGGCTCATGTTTCCACCTGAAGTACAACAGAAATCACTGACGTATAAAGTCTAAAACTGTCAGGACGTGGTTAAGGAGTAACTCAGGGCTTGACTCTGACACATTAGGTAAGTTTCACCTCACATGGCTCTTACTGTTATAAAGTACTGAACCCGTGAGTACAACCACGCTCCTACTACTACTACTACTACTACTGCTGTTGCTGCTGCTACTACTGCTACTACTGCTACTACTATTACTGCATTGTTAAGGCTTTTGTATTGTTTTTTCAGTCAAGGAAAATTTGTAGTAATAGTAGTAGTAGCAGCAGTAGCGGTAGCAGTAGTAGTAGTAGTCGCAGTAGCAGTAGTAGTAGTAGTAGCAGTAGTAGTACCAGTAGCAGTAGCAGTAGTAGCAGTAGTAGTAGTAGTACCAGTACCAGTAGGAGCAGTAGTAGTAGTAGTAGCAGTAGTAGTAGCAGTAGTAGTAGTAGTAATAGCAGTAGGAGTAGTAGTAGTAGTAGTAGTAGCATTAGTAGTAGTAGCAGTAGCAGTAGCAGTAGCAGTAGTAGCAGTAGCAGCAGTAGTAGTAGTAGCAGTAGGAGCAGTAGTAGCAGTAGTAGTACCAGTAGCAGTAGCAGTAGTTGTAGTAGTAGTAGTAGTAGTAGTAGTAGTAGTAGTAGTAGTAGTAGTAGTAGTAGTAGTCTTATGTTATCTGCCAGTATTTTACACACTGATACTTTTCACATACTTTTTCCTTTAAATCACATATATTAACCCACTGCAAACAGATTTCTGCCCTAGTAGTAGTAGCAGTAGGAGCAGTAGTAGTAGCAGCAGTAGCAGTAGTACTTGTAGTAGTAGTAGTAGTAGTAGTACTCGCAGTAATAGTAGTAGTGGTGATGGTGAGTCATTCTGAGGTGAAACAGCTGAATTGTGGGAAAAGAGGAAGCAGGAGTCGTCCCTCTGCCATTTGTTTTGCTTTTAGCGACTTACCCCCCAGACAGACCTGATACTCCGAGTACTCCGAGTACACGGGGGAGGGGAGACCGCAGTATTCTACTTCACTCTGTAGGAGTTTTGTAATATAAAAAAATATATATACAGTAATTCTCAAGAAATAAAAACTGTAACTGGATTTGTGCACTTTGTGTTTTGTTAAAAAAAAAAAAAAAAAAAAAAAAGGGGGATGGAAGAGAAAAAACCTCTTTGCAAACTTCTATGGGTTTTAGAGTGATTAAAAAATGAAAAAAACAAACAAAAACGTTGCCATAGTGATTAACTATTACATAGTTTTTGATTTTTTTGTATGTTAAATTACTCAAAATGGCGGCTATACATGACAAAAAATTGACCTCAATGAATATGACACTGTAGGTTGTGTAATTTGACACTGGAGGTTTGTATAAAGCTAGAATAAAAAAAAAAAAAAATAAAATAAAATAAAAAATAATAATATAATATAATATAATATAATATAATATAATATAATATAATATAATATAATATAATATAATATAAATACATAAATACATAAATACATAAATAAATAAATAAAGCAAGCAAGCAAGCTAGTAAAATGCTAATGCTAATGCTGTTTATATGAATTATACCAAAACAGTTAGCTTAGCATCCACAAAGAAACACTGTGTTATATTAAAGATGCACCTAACCAGTGGTGGTAGAAGTACTCTAGTAGTTTTGTTACTCACGTAAAAGTACAGATACCAGAACAAAAAAATACTCAGGTAAAAGTAAAAGTATCATGAGAAAAAAGTATTAAAGTACCTGTTTAAAAATGTACTTAAAGAGTAAAAAGTAAAAGTATTTCACGCAGATTTTGAGTCGGTTAAAGCTTCAAATGTGGTGAATAGAGTTTTTCTCAATGTTTTTATTTGTATTAATACATTTTTTTGCTCAAATTCTGATCGTGTTAAAAATAAACCCTCAGCCTTTTCCGCAGGTCTCAGAGAATGATAAAAATACTTTTACTTTTCAGTCCAGTGGAATAAAAAGTACAGATACTTCTCTCAAATCCAGTGAAGGAAAAGTAAAAAGTATCCACTGTAAAATGTACTTAAATAAAGTGCAGATACCTAACATTTATACTCAAATACAGTACTTTACTACTTGTACTTTGTAATATTCTGCCACTGCCTGTAACTGCCTAAAACATTTGATTTCAGTGTACTTTTCAGTGTACTTTTATACTTGTACTTACTCTTCTCAGTGTTTTACGGCTCCGTGGACCTTTGCTGTTACTCTTGACCTTGCACAATGACCCCCCTCCCTCCCCCAGCGTTTAGGGCATTATGGGACGTCCCAAATGAGGGGGACAAATTGCTGCGTGATGGAGGTGGGCCCAGATCCAGGGGCAGAAGCAGGAGCGACCCCCTCCCCTCCTGAGGTAACACACACGGGGTCAAACGCACCCAGCGCCATGCGAACACGAAAGGTGTCTGAACTTTTGGCTCGTCCCCGCCTCCGCCCGTCATCTGCGGCAAATGGAGAGACGGAGAGAGGGAAAGAGAGAGGCGCGGGAGTGGGAGGTGGAGGTTTGGGGGTGAAGGTGGCAGCAGGAGTGAGGGGGGGTCTGAACACCTCACACAAGCCCCCTTTGTGCTCTGAACACGGTGTGCGTTAGGTTAGGGGGCAGCTGCGAGGTGAGAGGAGGGTGGATGAAGGAGAAGGGCTGGAGCACGTCGAGGGCATGAACTTGGATCTTCTCAAAAAACGTGGTGTATTTTTGTGGAGTATTTTCATTAACCTACCAACCTACTTTTTCAGAGTGACAGGTTTTATGAAACGACTAAGTGAAAGAGTGAATCTTAAGGTTATATAACTCCTCACCACACACTTTATACACTTTTCTCACACAGGCATTAACATTTTCTCACATTTCTCTCTTGTTTAAACACAAAGTTCAAACCTTCGTCGGTGCCTTTGTCGGTGCAGAACGTTTCATCGACATTGTGGGTTTTGTCGGGGAGAAAACTTGCAAACATACAGCACTTCAGAGTCACACTGATCCAACATTTATGTAAATTTGTCTGACACATTCTGTACTGTACAGGAGACACGGAGGAGACTGATGGACAATGGTCTACAGTCCCTCAGCCAATCAGGACGCAGAACACAATGGTCTACAGTCCCTCAGCCAATCAGGACGCAGAACACAATGGTCTACAGTCCCTCAGCCAATCAGGACGCAGAACACAATGGTCTAAAGTCCCTCAGTCACAGCATTATACTGAAGAGCCACTGTAATGTAACTCAGTGAGATACAAGATTTGTTTCTATAATAAAATACCGTTAATAACTTTGATTTTAAACTGTTACATAATTCTGCAGATTGTCCAACATCTCTTTATATTTACAAAGGCAGTCGATCAGATTTATTAATCAGACTTGTTCTGTTGTTCTCAGAGGTTTCCACAGTGTTTTACGTCATTAATTCACCTGTAAATGAGCTTCATTAGTGGCACGAAGCATCAAGACGGATTTTTCTGGATTTCTTGCCGTGTTTCGCTGCAGCAGAACCTCATCACTGGTTTAATCTCATCTGTATCTTTGGTTTTAGTTCAGCAATGTCCCGTATCTTTGTTCAAAAATGATACTGTATGTGCTCCATCCTCCAATCCAACGTTCTGGAGATGTTTGAGGAACTCCCAAACATGTAATTACATTTTTAAATAGTTTTTCTCACGCCAAAACCCCAAATATGTATATAAAGGTGATGTTTCAAGTTGTATATAAAGATTTATCTCATATAAACTCATATACTTGGTTTTATTTGCTTTCAGTGATCATTTAAGATTGTTGAGAGACCTTTAAAGTCTTGGTACCATCACACACCAACCTCAGCGCTCAAGTCTTAACAGAAACAACGATTTTTCACGGTTCCTTGAGATGTTTTTCGACCTGCTGCGTGGGAACGTCCTCCAGACCTGACCCTGGAAGAAGGATCTGTGTCAGAACCTTTAAGAGACTCATTAAACTGACCAGCGCCGACGCTTCCAACACAAATGTTTAATCCGAGCTTTGAAAAAACACGATTGTCTGTTCACAGCCTTCAGAACCGAACCATTACCGAGCGCGATACAAGGTCATCTTTGAAATGAAGTCACGTAATCTCATTAAATCTTGAAATATGGACGAGGGGAAAACCGCACATTTTGCCAATCTCTACAATTGATTTAATTAACTGCAAATCTGCGTGTGCGACCTCTCTAATCCAGTTTTTTGCCTTTTTTCACCCGGTAAAAATTAAACTTTCACTATAAATAGAGCTAGATAATGCGGTTGACCTGGGGGTTAATTCTCGGGCTTTTGGACGCTTTCATCCCCTAGGGGCGCTCTGCTCAGGTTACACCGTCCTGAAGCAGCGAGGCAGCGTGAGGAAATTGAGTTCATATGGAGCAGAGAAGCCAGGATTTGGGCACCTTTAGAGGCAGGACCAGAACCAGCCACGGCGGGCCCTGGCTAAGTCCTGCTAATATCCTGACTCCATGCTAGCGACGTCAGGCCCTGCAGGTGAGGAGGCAGCGCTGATAACACACAGACGGAGGCACATGCATGAAATCAATAGAAAAGTCGACCATTTAGAGTAAGAAATATACATGATCTAAATGTAACACACAGTAGTACGACGGCGTAAAAGTGCCACTCGAAAAAAGAAATTCTGCAGGTGCTACGAGAATAAAGTCGTAGCATTTCAACATTAAAGACGCAATTTTATGAGAATAAAGTCGTAATTTTATGAGAATATCGGCTCCTGTGACGAGTTATGGAGAGTTTGGACTTTGGGGTTTTTGCACAAACACTTCCAGCCTGTTCCTCTTCCACAAAAGTCGCAATTTATTCCAAATCCTGCGGTTCCTCTGACGAAACAAACTCAAACATGTGCAGTGTCGCTTCAAAATCCTTAGACTGATGATAGTTTGGTGATGGTGGGATAAAGACACAGTATTTCATTGTGCGTAAAGCCCAGTTGAAAGTTTATCTGAACAAAATACTCCAAACTCTCCATAACGCAACTAGGATGCTAGGAGCCGATATTCTCATCAAATAACGCTTATTCTTGTCGGGGGGGGGGGGGCGGGGGGCCCGGATTCTCATCAAATAATTATAAAATTATGAGTTTATTCTCGTAAAATTACGTCTTTAATGCCGAAAATGCTACGACTTTATTCTCGTAGCGCCAACAGAATTCATTACAGTCCTTTAGCCAATCAGGACACAGAACACAATGGTCTACAGTCCCTCAGCCAATCAGGACGCAGAACACAATGGTCTACAGTCCCTCAGCCAATCAGGACACAGAACACAATGGTCTACAGTCCCTCAGCCAATCAGGACACAGAACACGATACACATTCATACACTGTAAAACAATCATGTAAAATTGCACAAAAAAAAAATCTGCAAAACAGCGAGACCACGAAAGGCAAACTACGATATAACGAGGGACAACTGTGTATAAAAATGTAACTTTAATCTTCTCTTTATCACTAAAAGTATCAAGGCTCTAAATCTTGTACAAATAGTACAAAGACGCTGCCGGTTTGTCGAGTGTCTCACCTCAGGGCACAATAACAACATGCTCTGCTACAAGATGGATTTGAACCACAAACTATTTAATTGTAGCTCAAACTTGTCCAACAACTGCACAATGTTTATAACTCTCTCTGAAGGATGACAAGATAAAGATATTTTGGCAAAGGGCCCGATCAAGATCAAGGCTGTTAAAGGTAACACTGTCAATCAAAGAAGGACCTGATGTGTCTGTGCTAACCATTACAGACACAAGACAGGAGGTGACGACATTTAAGACCAAAATGGGGAAAGAAGGAAAAAAAAACCTGATGTGTCTGTTATTAATGTTCATATGTTGATTTACAGACACAGACGTGAAATAAAAAGCCCAGGATCATGTAGAGGGTTAATACGAACATTTAAGACCAACATGAGTCTGACAACAGCAGGGACAGAGAGAGACACAAAAAAACAAAAAAGGAACTAAAAATAGCACACAAAAAAAACTAAACAAAAAAACTACTCAAAATTACTAAAAAAAACCCCCAAAAAAACAAAAAACTCAAAACAGCTTAAAAAAAATAAACAAAAAAAACCCAAAAACTCAAAAAAAAAAAAAAAAAAAAAAAAAAAAATTATAATAAAAGTAACTTTAAAAAAAAAAACTAACCTCAAAATAACAAAAACATTATAACAAAAATAACTAAAATAAAAATAAAAAAAAACAACTCAAAATAACAAAAACAAACAAAAAACAACTCAAATCATAATTTAAAAAAAATTATTAATTGATAAAATAAAGAAAATAAACACAAAAAACCCTCAAAATAACAAAAAAATTATAATAAAAATAACTAAAACAAAAAAAAACGTCAAAATAACAAAAAACTAAAAAAAAACAAACACTCAAAATAATACAAATAAAAAAAAATAATTAATTAATTAAAAAATAAACTCAAAATAACTCAACAAAATTAACCCCAGGATTATGTAGATAAACATTTACGACCAAAACGACGAGTCTGAGTCGACGGAGCCGGAAGCGCCCATGATCACTGTTTGTTTGGACCGCGGTGGCTAGCAGGTTAGCTATGTCCATTTACATTTACAGTCTATGGTTCAAATACAGGGAGGAATGCGGTCACCGGACTACAAACTTCATCAGAACACGCAGTAGCTCTCCCCTGTCAGCACCTGTCAGAACAATAGAACAACGCTCAAAGGAGGATAAAAAGTCTCAATTATTACCAGATGAAACGCGCTGTTGAGCTGCTATGATTTGTGTCCACGCGCCGCCGCCAGCTCCTCTGACTAATTGCTCTTGTGCATAATCCCAAAATGTTTTAACATAATCTCGAATACTGTTTACACTCCAAAACTCCACAGGATCGACGTTATAAAGCACCGCGGCCTGCCAGGATAAATACACACGGCTCGACGCAGTGGCCCGGGCCGTTTCCACATATATCTTTCTCCATTTGTTAATCTAATCAGAAAGGGTAAATAGATTTGTACATATACGCCAGAGCTGTCAATCAGTGCATTCGTCTAGGCTGGTGACAAGTCCGACCCGGGGCGATGTGGTCGATGTGGCAGCAGTATGATGTATGCGCTACATGCTAAGCTAACGCTGTTCTCGTCGAGCACAAACAAACATCGCGGAGAAAGCAGAGAGTCATTGAGAGACGCAGTAGCTCGAGGTGAGTCCAAGGCAGGAGGAACATCCAGGATCAGGCTGCGGCGGCGAGGACTTTTCCCTCACTCAAAAGACGTAATATTTTTGTTTTAAGTTGCGCATCGCTATGGCAACTGTCCAAATTTTTCATTGTTCTAAAAGATGCTACTAGAAATAGCTAAACCAATGAACATTTGAAGACAATGAGACATTTATTGGGTTGTTTCACGGCTCTTTTGTTTATTTAAATACAGGGGCGTCGGACTGGGGGGGGTAAAAGATACTGTGTACCCAGGGCCCAGAGCGGGGGGCCCCTTACAACGTCTGTAATCGCCATTTTTCATTCTCTACCAACCATTTTAGACAATTTCTACCAAGATGACGTGCACCCAGGGCCCAAAATGTGTTGGCACGCCCCTGCTTAAATATTTATATTGTTTTGGCTAATGGAAGTTTAGCTTTACTGCTGCAAACATGACGGATTTAGCTAACAGCGGCCATTTTTTGGTGTTCGATTTCTAGCTTTAATAGGAAGGGGACAGAGTATTATGTCATGGTTGCAACTTATGATCTACTATATTCTACAGACACATGACCATCGTTTATTCCGCTGACTAATGAGCAAAACGTTTAAAATGGACTCTGAAATAATTACAGTTTTACTTTTGATTCTTTTTTATTTAATAGAAAAAGATGTCGATTAATAAGGAATTAACCTTTTCCTTTGAATATCAACAGACAAATATAACGTTTGAGGTGATTTTTTCCCAACTGAAGCGAGTATTACATAACTTTTACGAAAAGATACCTTGTTTTTTTTTTCCTGTAGAAGAAGTCCGCACGGTGCATGATGGATATACAAGTGAGCGAAGTCTGCTCAGATGCTTCGTTCAGGACCGAGCTCCATGGAAACGCAGGGCACATTGTCAGCTGCATTTGTCGGGTGCATGAAACGGAAGTGACGTAAGGTCGCACCGGGAAGGACGTAAGTGCCCTTCAAATGCAAGCCGACGAAGTGTGAAACCGAC
>JAIEZT010000233.1:35490-61883 GCA_019594935.1 Periophthalmus modestus
GCTTCGACCCAAGTCCAGTTAGAAAATGAGCTGTAATATGTATCTTCCTCCATTTAAAAAGTAGAAGCAGACAAGAAGAAAAAAATAAAAAATTGCTAAACTTGACTTGTCACTCTAAATTGTATGTTTACAGCCTTATTCTGCAAGGAGTTACATGAATCCTGGGCTACAGCGTCCCCATAAACATGAGGCAGGGTAACTGCGTGCCTCACACCGGCGCCTTTTTCAACAGTGCCTTAAAGCAGCAGCGGCACTGCTACAGCTTCAGTCATCACTCCATGTGAGGCACCAACGGGCCTGTGCCTCACCGCACGTCTCTTCGTCTCGATTTCAGTGGTTAAAAATTCAAGCTCCAAATTTTGAGTTAAAAAAAAGAATAAAATTGGGGCAAAGTTAAATAGAAAATAACTTTATAGTACAAATTTATTAGATTAATATAACAATTTTATTTATTCTTTCTCTGTGATTGAAGCAGTGCCGGGGCTCACCTGACCGGCACGGCACTGGGTTAGCTTCAGTGTCGTTAGCTTCAGTGTCGTTAGCTTCAGTGTAGCTTCAGACTGTGTCGTTAGCTTCAGTGTCTTAGCTTCAGTGTCGTTAGCTTCAGGGTCTTTAGCTTCAGTGTCATTTCATTCAGATCAGTCGTTAGCTTCGTGTACCGTTAGCTTCAGTGTCGTTAGCGCTTCCCTTGGGACAAGTATAAGGCAGAGTCCAGACCTGAAGAATGAGCAGCCAAACATCTTCACTCTGAAACTTTTGTTCTTCTGACAGATTTGAACGGTTCTTTTATTCACACCAGAACCTTTTTTTGTCAATTGGCTTGAAATCCAATCGAATTATTATGAAACTCTTTAGACATGTTGTTGATACATCGTTTTTGGCTCCATAACTCTTCCTGTTCTTGTCCTTGCACCACCGCAGTTTCCTCATTCTGGGACAAACAAAGGGTTTTCTTTTATTATCTTTGCCAAACATCGAGTCATTTTTTATTTTGTGAACAAACTTGGAAGAAGCTCCCCAGTGTTTTTTCTGCAGTTGCGCGTAAGATCAGTGTGACAGGGATTTCATGTAATTAACGTCTCAGCTTATTTTCCTGCTCAGAAAATAATACACATGTGAAACAGGAAGTGCTAATGCAACCTTTAACACTCCGAGCGAAAGGGAAACATGTGAGAGAATCTGCACCAGTCTGAGTTTGCAGAATCCGACCATAAAAACACACCGGTTGCACATGTATTTATTCATTTATTTAGCAATATTTTAAAGGTCTTTTGCAAGCTTTAATCATGTTTCTACCGCTGTTCCGATAGCGTCCCCCTCCTCAAAAACAGACCTGCACTTGTCTTTTTCTCTCGCTCTTTAAGGTTAGGTTCATTTTTATTGGATGTTTGTCCTCTGCATATTGACCTTCTCCAGATCTCGAGCTCGTCTTGGTGACTGTCCAGCTGGAGGATCGAGCTCGTTTTAGGGTTGACGGGGGAAATGGGAGCGCTCAGAGGAAACCCACCCAGACACAGGAAGAACATGCAAACTCTGCAGAGAAAAACCTGGGCGACTGGGGAGTTGAACCTGGAATCTCCTCCTGCTCTAAGGCACGTGTGTCAAACTCAAGGTAAATTTAAAAAGTGAGACTGTCTTAAAATGTCACTTTATGGAGATACACAGTTACACAGATGTATTTTTTACATCTATGAAAAGCAGGTGTAATATTTGTACAGAAAAGAGATGATTAAAAAGTGAAAATAAGTTGGTGCTTTATTTTATCTGGTTGTTTGAGGGCACCGGGTCGCTGATGAGTTTGACCCTCCTAAAGTGAGTGTGTCTGCACAGACTGATCGATGTTCTCACAGTATTTGGAGTATTTTTTGATGGTCAGTTTCGCACATAAACTCCGACTAAAAGGTTTAAACTGTAAAAGTGTGTGACATAATGAAAGACTAGGGGCAGTGAGGGAAAGACTGTGATTCTGCTGCCGACTTCTGTCTCTTCCATCTTCTGTTTCCATCTTCTGCTCTCGTCTTCTGCTCTCTTCTTCTCTGTTTCCATCTTCTGCTCTCGTCTTCTGCTCCCGTCTTCCTGCTCTCGTCTTCTGCTCTCGTCTTCTGCTTCCATCTTCTGCTTCCGTCTTCTGCTCTCGTCTTCTTGCTCTGTCTTCTGCTGCCGTCTTCTGCTCTCTAGCTTCTGCTGCCGTCTTCTGCTCTCTCATTCTCTCGTCTTCTGCTTCCATCTTCTGCTCTCGTCTTCTGCTCTCGTCTTCCTTCTGCTCTCGTCTTCTGCTCTCGTCTTCTGCTCTCGTCTTCTGCTCTCGTCTTCTTCTGCTCTCGTCTTCTGCTCTCGTCTTCTGTTTCTATCTTCTGCTCTCGTCGTCTCTTCTGCTGTCTCTCTTCTTCCGTCCTCTGCTCCCCTCGCTCAGGACGAGAGGAACAAGCAGCTGGACTGATCGATGATACTAACTTAGTTAAAGCCGAGAGGCTCCAGGACACAGGAGGAGGAGGTCAGGACCTCCACCAACGTCTCCCCAGGGAGCAAGCTCCCGAGAAGTCAGCATTCCACAGGAGGAGAAGAGAAGGGAGAGAGAGGAGGAGAAGAGAGGAGGAGAGAAGAGGACACAGAGAGAGAGAGAGGGGGGGAAAGAAGAGAAGAGGACACAGAGAGAGAGGAGAGAGAAAAGAAGAAAGGAGAAAGGAGAGGCAGATAGAGGGAGCAGACAGAGGGAGAGAGAGAGGGAGACAGAGGGACAGAGAGAGACCACAGAGAGGAGGGAGAAGGAAAGGAGGAGAGAGACAGATAGATTGAGAGAGAGACAGAGGAAGAGAGAGAATATAGGGGACAGAGGGAGAAATGGAAGGAGAGAGGAAAAGAGAGAGAAAGGGAGGACAGAATGGAGTAGAGCGATAGAAAAGGGAAAGAGAGAGAGATAGAGAGGAAGAGATGGAGGGGGGTAAGAGAGAGGGAGGTGGAGATGAGAGGAGGGAACTAAAGACAAAGAGTCGAGAGAGAGGGCAGGAAGAGTGAGAGAAATGGGAGGGATGAAAGAAGGAAGAGACATGTGTCGTGTTTCTTCCACTTAAAACATAAAAAGTCCCGAGTCGTGTCTCTGCAGAACGTCTCACTGACTCACTCACTGTCGGGCCATGTGGATTGACTCTGAAAATCGAGTCGAGTCGAGTCGAGTCGTCGTCCTGTCGACTCGTTTTCTCCCGATAATGTCACAAACCAAGAAACGAGGAGCAGCTCTGACTCACGACGAAAGCCCCGAGCTGCTTCGTCTCACACAGGCTGAGTTTTTTTTTTAATTTGAGACAGTGACAGAGACAATCACTATAATCACGACTTATATCAACTTTTTTGTTCAGTTCATGAACCTGGAACAATATATTTCAGTATTAAACCTGCACATTTTCTTTGCATACTGTTTTTCTGAGTGGATTTTTTTTGTCTGTATGATCAGATTTCAGCCATAAAAGGTTGAATTAACGACATATAGATCTCAGTACACATACAAACTAAGGACTAAACTGTAACATTTTGCTCTTTATTTATTGCAGCTCATGATTATTTTTTATTTTATTATGAATAGTTTTTGTGGTTTAAATTTGCTTTTGTGTTTTGTGTCAATGGAATAAATGAATTTCAACACCAGCGTTTATCATCTGAACTTAAGTCGAACTTTAACACTTCACCATCGTCTTTTGGGATGTTTTATGTTGTATTTTGTCATTGTATTGCTACTAGTACTACTGCTACTTGTACTATAACTACTGCTAGTTCTACAATTAATGCTATCACTACTACTACTACTACTACTACTACCATTAACTACTACTACTATACTACTACTGTTGCTGCTACCGGTACTAGTACGACTACTAATGCCTACTACTACTACTACTACTACGTTACTACTATTACTATTACTAAACTGCTATTACTACTACTACTACTATACTACTACTACTACTACTACTACTACTACTACAACTACTGCTGCTGCTGCTTCCACTAGTACTACTATTAAAGTTACTACTACAGCCACTACAACTAATCCTACTACTATTACTATACTGCTATAGTACTATTGCTCCTGCTAGTTCTACTAATACTACTATTAATGCTACAACACTACTACGGCTGCTACTTCCACTAGTACTACTATTAATGTTACTACTATGGCTACTACTATACTACTGCTACTGCTACTACTACTAATACTATTACTGTTACTATTACTATACTATTACTGCCGGGGCGACAGTGGCTCAGTGGTTGAGCGTTTGTCCGCCAAACCCGAAGGTCAGAGGATCGAGTCCCACTCGAAGTCTCGTCGTTGTGTGTCCTTAGGCAAGACACTTCACCCACACTGCCAAGTGTGAAGTGGTGTGTGTGTGTGTGTGTGTGTGGTGTGTGTGTGTGTGTGTGTGTGTGTGTCGCTTCTGTCAGTCTGCCCCAGGGCAGCTGTGGCTGCAACAGTATCTCACCATCACCAAGTGTGAAGTGAATAATGATGATAGTGCAGAACTTTGAGAGGCTCCGACACGACTGTAAAGAGAAGTGTAAGTGTAATTATTATCACTGCTACCTCCACTAGTATACTACTATTACTACTATGACTACTGCTAAACTACTACTATTGCTCCCGCTACTTCTACTAGTACTACTAATAATGCTACAACTACTATTACTACTACTGGTTGCTGCTACTTGTACTAGAACCACTATTAATGCTACTACTACTATTACTATACTACTACTAATACTGCTACTTCCACTAGTACTACTATAATGTTACTACTATGGCTACTACTATTGCTCCTGCTACTTCTACTAGTACTACTAATAATGCTACTACAACTACTACTACTACTACTACTACTACTTCTCTGGAGCTGATTCTGTCTTTTTTTTTTGAGCAAAGTCTGAGGATGTTTTTGGGACGATGCGACTCACAGTGAAGTTGCTGAAACAGACACTTATTTAGTTTGTCCTGGGATTTGCTCCACAGCCTCAGAAAACTCCCTCAAGTTACAAACACGTACACCGTTATATTTTTATCGGGTAGCCAAATTACACCCTTCAAACCGACTCCGAAACATGTCCTCTTTGGGTTTCCACGTGACTTTCTCTGGGCGTCGCTCGCGTCCTCACTTCGCTCCATCGTCCGGCGTGAGCATCTATCCGTCTCCTCCCGCCTCAGCTTTGACAGCCCTCATCGACCCTCAGCTTCAGCTTGTCACGTCCATCTCGGCCCGACGTCCCACACTGCCGTCTCCCCTCGGCGACGCAGGAATGTTTGGGAAATGGAGCCTGTAGGAATGCCAGCGCGGTGGAGCTAGTGCCAGCGAAACAATAAGACCAGCGGCATTCGGGAGATCTAAATCACTCGTCAAAATGTCCGACTGCGGGTTATGTGCAGTGACAGAAAGTAAATGTAGCATTGCTGGAAGCCGCTCTAAATCCACTCCCGCGACCTCCACACAACCCCATCGCTCGCTGCTGCTCTTACATTTCTCCCATAAAGTCAAAAGTCTAAAGCAAATTTTTGAATTCCTGCCAGTGTCAATTAGGCTTGAAATCCAAATGCTTCGGTTATGATGGGTAATATAAGGTAATATAGAACAGAAGGTGGTACATGGAGAACCAGATGTTTTAGGTGAGGATAAAGTGTGTTAGCATGCTGGGGCTATGCTAATAGTTTGATGAAGCCTTCACAGCTGGATTTTGCCAATTCTCCAAGTTTCCAAATCGGTGAGATGTTAAAGAAGTGCTTCAACAAGGCAGCGATTTGTCTGGGATGAAGTTGTTTCATAATTGATTTTGGAGACAGTCTGTGTTCGTCTAAAACTGCTTAAATCGAAGGGAACACGAGGGTAATATGTTCTTTTATCTCCCACTGGACCTGCCCTGTTCAATGAATCACCACCATTATAGAACGAACTAATAAATCAATAATGTATGGACTTTATAACATACTTGTTTTGTTCAGAAATGAGGTAACGCACTTCCCAGAACCAATTTTTTGTCCATTTACGTTTGGCGGAACAAATGAAACACCGTCACTCGTCTAACGCACTTTCCACCTCCTTTATACCACAGACTGGTTATATAAAAGGACATAGCTAACCCGCTAGCTGCTGTGTTGCAAAGAGAAAGTGAGCATGTTCGCGCTTTCGACCCTGGCTTCAATTCACTTTACATTGAAAAACTGTGGCTTAAAATGGTCTTAAATGTTCGTATTAACGCACTCAACATGATCCTGGTGTTATTTCACTATTGGTCTGTAAATCAAGATATGAACATTAATAACAGACAAATCAGGTCCCAGAGGTCACTCCTGTTAGCGTTAGCAACAGGTTTGACTGACAGCGTTGCTAAAGCGTCTGCTCCGAGCTAATCCAGCTGGTGGTGGGAAGGTGCATTACAGTTGTCTTTGTCCTTTTGTGGATTTTTTTAGCGCAATTTCACATGCTTTTTTTCATCGTATAAACTGTGCATTGTGTTCTGCGTCCTGATTGCTGAGGGACTGTAGACCATTGTGTTCTGCGTCCTGATTGGCTGAGGGACTGTAGACCATTGTGTTCTGCGTCCTGATTGGCTGAGGGACTGTAGACCATTGTCCATCAGTCTCCTCCGTGTCTCCTGTACAGTACAGAATGTGTCAGACAAATTTACATAAATGTTGGATCAGTGTGACTCTGAAGTGCTGTATGTTTGCAAGTTTTCTCCCCGACAAAACCCACAATGTCGATGAAAACGTTCTGCACCGACAAAGGCACCGACGAAGGTTTGAACTTTGTGTTTAAAACAAGAGAGAAATGTGAGAAAATGTTAATGCCTGTGTGAGAAAAGTGTATAAAGTGTGTGGTGAGGGTTTTACAGACAAGAAACAGAGAGAATAAATGTAAAAAATAAAGCTGATACTTCGCTTGTTGTGGGTTATTTTTAAAACGAGGGACCACTGTACCTTCAAGAGTCTCACTTTGGATTGGCACTCGTCTCCAAATTAGCCTCGATGAGCTTCATTTGACTGGAACCGAACGCCATCCACGTCTTTATACCGTCCATGGCCGACCCACAAACCCATTTTTTTCCACTGATCTTTGGCTGGACAAATAAACTACCTTCACTTCCTATGTAAAAATCTATAATCTGCAATGATTTGGCCAAACTTCTACAAACCCACTCACGGGCTGTTGTTCCACAGAGAAAACACCACTGATTTTGATATTTCAGAATCAAAGCTCTTGTCTGGCAGTGGATCGATGTTGAAACGAGGTAAAAAATAGCGTGCCCAAAATGGCCGCCCTGCTAATAATCACACAGAGTCTGGGTCATCGGGAGCATCTGGTGTGAGAATGACATTTTTCAGTAGGGGCCTGGGAAACGCTGTGCCCAGAATAAGAGCCATGGGAAGGATGGAAGTCGTGGATCTGGAGGGTATAAGACCTGCCGTCCCATCACGAGTCACTCATCACACCGCCGCACGCAAACACGGCCCTTTAATTCACTTTAATCAGTCAGTTATTAAAGGGACGGTGTGTGCAAAGGTTATGATGTTACATTTCATGATCTATTTTTGTCCCCAGATAAGATACAGTTGTCTTGGTGATTTATTTGTACAAAAACATGACATAATGGTTGACAGATGAGGCCTCACATGTATGTTCAGTATCAAGAGCGAAAGACCAAGTTTAAACTGTCAACTGTTCTTTTTTCTTTTGTTTGCTTTGGGTCTGAGGATGGAGTTATAAATGGGAGATAGGATTGTCTTTCCTAACAAAAATCGCTTCTTTAACTCCCGTCTCGACCCTTTTCTTTTCTCTGACTCAGATCTGAACCTCATGATCTTCAGAGGAGTGGTTAGTGTCTTTGGGATGGAGATGGACAGCAGATTGTGGTCCTGAGCTGCTCTTGTGACGGTGTACTTTCTGTTATGGAGCGGCTGTTTAGTTTCTCCAGTGCAAAAAGATGAAATTAAATCTGTCAACTGGGACAAATCGTTGTAGGAGATGTTACGACCCGACTGGAAAATGGTTAAAACTAAAGTTATAATTTATTTAAAAGGAATGTTAAAGTAAAAAACTAACAAAAAGAGGCACTGAACATAGTATTTTTCAAAGAGTAACTTAAATAGGGCTAACCAAACAAAGTACTAAAATTATAATTACAGACTAATAAAAACATGTCTCAGGATTAAACAGATATCTACAAGAGTCACAAGAACCACAGAACAAAGTGGCTGTTCCAGGAGCGGCAGGGGGAGGGTCCTTTAAAGGGATATTGCCACAGGTGGAAGGTCTTGATTGGCCAGGTTCTTGATTGTTGGTCCAATCAGACACAGGACCCTGGAGCAGAGCAGGAGAGGTCCAGAGAGGACGAGCTGGAGCCGTAACAGGAGTGAAGACGTTTCGCTGCTCGTCCAAGCTGCTTCTAAGTTCAGGTCAGATTCCTGCTGGACACTTCGTCTCCAGTTTCATCTTAAACGACCCTGCTATTGTCCCTTTGTTTTGGGTCTGAGGATGGAGTTATAGATCGGTGAGAGATTATGTCTAGTAGCTTCTTTAACTCCCCTCAAACTCTTTATTTTCTCTGGCTCAGATCTGAACTTCACGATGTTCAAAGGAGTGTTTAGTGTCTTTGAGATGCAGATGAACAGCAGACTGTGGCCCTGAGCAGCTCTCTCTCGTGTTGGTTCATTCTCTTATGAAGTGGCTGTTTAGTTTCTCCATCGCTCACTGCCTCTTCACTACACTGAGCGGAGTAGAGAACATTACTTTGCTTATTTCTCGGGGGTTTGTCCTTTGAGTGAACTAGTTTCTGTCTTTAAGTGTTTGTAGGTTTGAAATCGCAGTGAAACGTCTTCAGTCTTTCAACGATTTGTCCAGTCGATAGATTTAAACTTCATCTTTCGCTATGGATCAGACCTGGTTCTGAGCTTTCACATAAAGTCTGTCCATATACTGTATTTTCTGGACTATAAGTGGCACTTTATTCACAGTTTGGCCGAGGGTGCGACTTATATTTCACATGTAAATCACAGCTGAGTATGTTTTTTTTCTTCATTCTTTTGCATTTTTTAGCTGGTGCGACTTATACTCTGGAAAATACGGTACTTAGAACATATTTGGGTGAAGATTTCCCTTATTTGTCCCCAACTTGCAGCTTAAGGCAGGTTCAAGTTCAGTTGTGATTATCGTAAAACACTAAGAAAACAGCCTCGTCCCTTTAAACGACCCATATTTTAACAGTTGTATATTATTCCTTACTGCACACAGACGTTTCTCTCACTGACAGTGTGGAGCAGAGCGGCGCGCTGTCATAAATCTCCTGGTTTAGCTCCGAGCTCAGCGCCGCAGTTAGCCGGGCTAACCATTAGCCTGGAGAGCAGCTGGAGGTGTTGATGGGAAACACACTGGTTAATGAGTGCCATCATTCAGCACCACTGCACGTTCCTCTGCAGCCACCGGGGCCTCCGCTCTGTGCTCACGGGCTGTGGATTCAAACCAGAAATGTAATACTACGCACAAAGAAGTGGTTTGATCCCCTCTGACTAATGCACTCTGTTGTTGTATCATTGAGCAAGACATTTTACCCATTTTCAAACCTGAATTTAGTCGGTGGGGCAGCAATTGGGTCTGATTAGTCATGGTCCATAGACGGTTTATATAAAAGGACATGGCTAACCTGCTAGCCGTCGCGTTCTAAACAGGAAGTGAGCATGTGCGCACTTCCTGCTCCATTGACTCTGGCTCCAATTCACTTTCTATTGTACCTGCTGCTATCAGACTCGTCATTTTGGTCTTAAATGTTTGTATTAACCCTCTACATGATTTGATTTTTTTTTTTTTATTTCACTTTTGTGTCTGTAAATCAACATATGAACATTAATAACAGACACATCAGGTCCTTCTTTCCCGACGTCGCTCCGTTAGCGTTAGCAACAGGTTTGATTGACAGCGATTAAAAGTTATAGCTATTTTGTGGTTTTTGAAGTGCAATGCATCATTTTTTTTTTTTTTTTTTATTAAATAACAACCTTAGGCATGATTAAAATGTGTTTTTCTTCACAGGATTTTTACATTACTCCTGCAACAAAAGTCTGAAGCTTGTACAGTTGAAGCCAGAAGTTTACGTTACATAAGTACGCTACATAAAACGACACATATGCTTTTTTTTCTCACTGTCAGACATGAAATCAGACTAAAGTTTTGCAATTTTAGGCCAATTGGGATTAACAAAATTATTTCTATTTGTTAAATGCCATAATATAATAATAATAATAAAAGGAATAATAATAATCATAATCAAAATATAAAAGGAATAATAATAATAATAATAATAATAATAATAATAATAATAATAATAATAATAATAATAATAATAATAATAATAATAATAATATTTTTTACAATTGTTCATTAGTAACAAATAGAAATAATTTTGTTAATCCTAACTGACCTAAAACAGGAAAAGTTTAGCCTCATTCCACGTCTGACAACGATAAAAAAAAAATAAAAAAAAGCATAAGTGTGGTTTTTTTCTGGTTTTCCCTGTAGATGATGTACTGTGCTCTTTGAAACATAAGGCTGGTCTCGCAGATCGAAACGTCTCCTGTGACGGATCGCTCTGTGTGTGGTGGTATAAATCTTTCACAGTAATATTTGACGTTTGACGATAATATTTGTAAAGTTTGTCTGCTCTCGTGTCCCCGCTCGGAGTGACGGACGTGACCGCCTCTGGAACCGAGTTTGACATAATGTTCAGCGTTTGGTCATGTGTCATGGTCAGTCTGTGGGTAACGCGGCTGTGGCTCTGTCCCGACCATGAATGAAACGTGAAGCGGCCATTTTGTGGGGTGTGATTTTGTATCGACTCTGTGCACAACAGCGCCCCCAACCTCTCTGTTAGTGTCACTGCTTCCTGTCCAGGTTTATGTCTATGAAGTTTTTTATTCTATGAGTTACGCTAAAATGTATAAATATTTAAAGATCAGACAGTGGACAGGGGGCTGCAGGGGGGTTAGAGGTTAGAGGTCAGGGGTCAAAAGGTTATGGGGTTAGGGTCAAACAGTGGACAGGGAGCTGCGGATGGATGTCACTGGCAATATTTGAAAAACTACACCAAAAAAAAAAGTTGAGTTTGTTTAGAAAGAGCTGTTTGTGTCTCAATGCTAACGCTAATGCTAATGCTAATGCTAATGCAAGTTTTGAGGCATAAAAATATTTAAAAAACACCACATACTAAATATTCTACACGTAAAAATAATCAGGTAGCGTTTATTTGAATTAATTTGAATTTTAACAGATTGTTAAGTGTGTTTTCCCATTTTAATAAAAGTAACTGTTAGCGTTGAAGCGCAGTGAGCGAGCTAGCTAGCGTAATAAAGTGCACAGAGCCTGTTGCCTTCCTTTTGAATAGTTTTACTGCTTCAACCACGACTAGACAACAGCACAGCGCCCTCTGCCTGTCAGAATAGACCAGACTGAAAACCAGCCTCTTCTCCCTGGTATTTAACACCAGCGACACAGGAGATACAGGTGTTTTATTCGTCTTTTGCTCTGTATCGTGTGATTTATGTATTTCTTTTTAAATGTGTTGTATAAATAAACTTCAATTTAACTAAATAGTGGTGAAAGATTTCAGATTTTTTGAAGAATTTGAATCTTTCATCAGGCAAAAGACAACATAAAGCTAACAGAAAAATATTACAATCCAAATTAAACTTACAATTAAACTTAGAATTATCCAAAATACTTAAAACATCGTCTGATCAACATGTTCTTCCAGTCAGTCGTTTTTATAAAATATATTATTTTTAACCAAAACTGAACTCACCTCTGCAGCCTCCAAAATGAGACAGGAAGTGACGCTACCAAAGTAAAATACACCCAACGCGCACTTCCGTTTTTTCAAAATAAAATGTCAAAATGATCAAAATCACATTTAAATTCAAACGAAACTTAAAATACAAAGAGGAAATAGTAATAAACTCATTTTTAACTCCGTTGCATTGATGTTTAGCAATGTTAGCTTAGTCAGTAGAGCGTTTGAGCCGAAGGTTGCCGGTTCAAATCCTGTTGGTGATGCGATTCCAGCTCTCACAGATGAACCCTGTTGTCGTGTCCTTGAGCAAGACACTTACACGTAAACTTCCTCGCCCCAGTGACTGTGTAAAACGCTTTGAGTGACTTAAACATGGAAAATCGCTGTATAAAAATGTGTCTGTTTACTGTTTCCATGGCGATATACCGTGTTCATTTTACAGATTTGTTTCGTCATATTCAAATGTTGCGCTGATGATGCAGTACAAGGCTCATGCTCATAAATAAAATAAAAATAAAATAAAATAAAATAAAATGAAATAAAATAAATAAAATGAAATAAAATAAATAAAATAAATAAAATAAATAAAATAAATAAAATAAATAAAATAAATACAATAAATAAAATAAATACAATAAATAAAATAAATAAAATTTAAAATTTAAAATTAAAAAATAAAATAAAGACAGTAGAATGCATTATACCAAAATAGTTAGCTTAGCATCCACAAAGAAACACTGTGTTATATTAAAGATGCACCTAACCATTGGTGGTAGAAGTACTCTAGTAGTTTTGTCACTTACGTAAAAGTACAGATACCAGAACAAAAACAAAAACGCAAGTAAATGTAAAAGTATCACGTGAAAAAAGTATTAAAGTGCCTGTTTAAAAATGTATTCCGTTTACCGTTTCCATGACAATATATATGTTGATTTTACAGATTTGTTTCGTCATATTCAAAAGTTGCGCTGGTGCAGTACACGGCTCATGTTTCCACCTGAAGTACAACAGAAATCACTGACGTATAAAGTCTAAAACTGTCAGGACCTGGTTAAGGAGTAACTCAGGGCTCGACTCTGACACATTAGGTAAGTTTCACCTCACATGGCTCTGACTGTTATAAAGTACTGAACCTGTGAGTACAACCACGCTCCTCCTACTACTACTACTACTACTGCTGCTGCTGCTACTACTGCTACTACTGCTACGACTATTACTGCTTTGTTAAGGCTTTTGTATTGTTTTTTCAGTCAAGGAAAATTTGTAGTAATAGTGGTAGTAGCAGCAGTAGCGGCGGTAGCAGTAGTCGTAGTAGTGTGGCAGTAGTAGTAGTAGTAGCAGTAGGAGCAGTAGTAGTAGTAGTAGTAGCAGCATTAGTAGTAGTAGCAGTAGCAGTAGTAGTAGCAGTAGCAGTAGTAGTAGTAGTACCAGTAGCATTAGTAGTAGCAGTAGCAGTAGCAGCAGTAGTAGTACCAGTAGAAGCAGTAGTAGTAGTAGTAGTAGTAGTAGCAGCATTAGTAGCAGTAGCAGTAGTTGTAGTTGTAGTTGTAGTAGTAGCAGTAGCAGTAGCAGTAGTAGCAGTAGGAGCAGTAGTAGTAGTAGTAGTAGCAGCATTAGTAGCAGTAGCAGTAGTTGTAGTAGTAGTAGTAGTAGTAGTCTTATGTTATCTGCCAGTACTTTACACACTGAAACTTTTCACATACTTTTTCCTTTAAATCACATATATTAACCCACTGCAAACAGATTTCTGCCCTAGTAGTAGTAGTAGTAGGAGCAGTAGTAGTAGCAGTAGTACTTGTAGTAGTAGTAGTAGTACTCGCAGTAATAGTAGTAGTGGTGATGGTGAGTCATTCTGAGGTGAAACAGCTGAATTGTGGGAAAAGAGGAAGCAGGAGTCGTCCCTCTGCCATTTGTTTTGCTTTTAGCGACTTACCCCCCAGACAGACCTGATACTCCGAGTACTCCGAGTACACGGGGGAGGTGAGACCGCAGTATTCTACTTCACTCTGTAGGAGTTTTGTAATATAAAAAATATATATACAGTAATTCTCAAGAAATAAAAACTGTAACTGGATTTGTGCACTTTGTGTTTGTTAAAAAAAAAAAAAAAAAAAAAAAAAAAGGGGGATGGAAGAGAAAAAACCTCTTTGCAAACTTCTATGGGTTTTAGAGTGATTAAAAAATGAAAAAAAACAAACAAAAACGTTGCCATAGTGATTAACTATTACATAGTTTTTGATTTTTTGTATGTTAAATTACTCAAAATGGCGGCTATACATGACAAAAAATTGACCTCAATGAATATGACACTGTAGGTTGTGTAATTTGACACTGGAGGTTTTGTATAAGCTAGAATAAAAAAATAAAAATAAAATAAAATAAAATAAAATAAAATAAAATAAAATAAAATAAAATAAAATAAAATAAATAAAATATAATATAATATAATATAATATAATATAATATAATATAATATAATATAAATACATAAATACATAAATACATAAATAAATAAATAAATAAATAAATAAAGCAAGCAAGCAAGCTAGTAAAATGCTAATGCTAATGCTGTTTATATGAATTATACCAAAACAGTTAGCTTAGCATCCACAAAGAAACACTGCGTTATATTAAAGATGCACCTAACCAGTGGTGGTAGAAGTACTCTAGTAGTTTTGTTACTCACGTAAAAGTACAGATACCAGAACAAAAAAATACTCAGGTAAAAGTAAAAGTATCATGAGAAAAAAGTATTAAAGTACCTGTTTAAAAATGTACTTAAAGAGTAAAAAGTAAAAGTATTTCATGCAGATTTTGAGTCGGTTAAAGCTTCAAATGTGGTGAATAGAGTTTTTCTCAATGTTTTTATTTGTATTTATTTTTTTTTTTTGCTGAAATGATGATCGTGTTAAAAATAAACCCTCAGCCTTTTCAGCAGGTCTCAGAGAATAATAAAAATACTTTTACTTTTCAGTCCAGTGGAGTAAAAAGTATAGATATTACTCTTAAATGCAGTGAAGGAAAAGTAAAAAGTATCCACTCTAAAATGTACTTAAATAAAGTGCAGATACCTAACATTTATACTCAAATACAGTACTTTACTACTTGTACTTTGTAATATTCTGCCACTGCCTGTAACTGCCTAAAACATTTGATTTCAGTGTACTTTTCAGTGTACTTTTATACTTCTACTTACTCTTCTCAGTGTTTTACGGCTCCGTGGACCTTTGCTGTTACTCTTGACCTTGCACAATGACCCCCCTCCCTCCCCCAGCGTTTAGGGCATTATGGGACGTCCCAAATGAGGGGGACAAATTGCTGCGTGATGGAGGTGGGCCCAGATCCAGGGGCAGAAGCAGGAGCGACCCCCTCCCCTCCTGAGGTAACACACACGGGGTCAAACGCACCCAGCGCCATGCGAACACGAAAGGTGTCTGAACTTTTGGCTCGTCCCCGCCTCCGCCCGTCATCTGCGGCAAATGGAGAGACGGAGAGAGGGAAAGAGAGAGGCGGGAGTGGGAGGTGGAGGTTTGGGTGAAGGTGGCAGGAGTGAGGGGGGGTCTGAACACCTCACACAAGCCCCCTTTGTGCTCTGAACACGGTGTGCGTTAGGTTAGGGGGCAGCTGCGAGGTGAGAGGAGGGTGGATGAAGGAGAAGGGCTGGAGCACGTCGAGGGCATGAACTTGGATCTTCTCAAAAAACGTGGTGTATTTTTGTGGAGTATTTTCATTAACCTACCAACCCACTTTTTCAGAGTGACAGGTTTTATGAAACGACTGAGTGAAAGAGTGAATCTTAAGGTTATATAACTCCTCACCACACACTTTATACACTTTTCTCACACATTAACATTTTCTCACATTTCTCTCTTGTTTAAACACAAAGTTCAAACCTTCGTCGGTGCCTTTGTCGGTGCAGAACGTTTCATCGACATTGTGGGTTTTGTCGGGGAGAAAACTTGCAAACATACAGCACTTCAGAGTCACACTGATCCAACATTTATGTAAATTTGTCTGACACATTCTGTACTGTACAGGAGACACGGAGGAGACTGATGGACAATGGTCTACAGTCCCTCAGCCAATCAGGACGCAGAACACAATGGCAAAATTGCACTAAAATAATCCATGAAACAGCATTACACTGAAGAGCCACTGTGATGTAACTCAGTGAGATACAAGATTTGTTTCTATAATAAAATACCGGTAATAACTTAGATTTTAAACTGTTACATAATTCTGCAGATTGTCCAACATCTCTTTATATTTACAAAGGCAGTCGATCAGATTTATAAATCAGACTTGTTCTGTTGTTCTCGGAGGTTTCCACAGTGTTTTACGTCATTAATTCAGCTGTAAATGAGCTTCATTAGTGGCACGAAGCATCGAGACGGATTTTTCTGGATTTCTTGCCGTGTTTCGCTGCAGCAGAGCCTCATTAATGGTTTAATCTCATCTGTATTTTTGGTTTTAGTTCAGTAATGTCCCGTATCTTTGTTCAAAAATGATACTGTATGTCCTCCATCCTCCAATCCAACGTTCTGGAGATGTTTGAGGAACTCCCAAACATGTAATTACATTTTTAAATAGTTTTTCTCAACCCAAAATATGTATATAAAGGTGATGTTTCAAGTTGTATATAAAGATTTATCTCATATAAACTCATATACTTAGTTTTATTTGCTTTCAATGATCATTTAAGATTGTTGAGAGACCTTTAAAGTCTTGGTACCATCACACACCAACCTCAGCGCTCAAGTCTTAACAGAAACAACGATTTTTCACGGTTCCTTGAGATGTTTTTCGACCTGCTGCGTGGGAACGTCCTCCAGACCTGACCCTGGAAGAAGGATCTGTGTCAGAACCTTTAAGAGACTCATTAAACTGACCAGCGCCGACGCTTCCAACACAAATGTTTAATCCGAGCTTTGAAAAAACACGATTGTCTGTTCACAGCCTTCAGAACCGAACCATTACCGAGCGCGATACAAGGTCATCTTTGAAATGGAGTCACGTAATCTCATTAAATCTTGAAATATGGACGAGGGGAAAACCGCACATTTTGCCAATCTCTACAATTGATTTAATTAACTGCAAATCTGCGTGTGCGACCTCTCTAATCCAGTTTTTTGCCTTTTTTCACCCGGTAAAAATTAAACTTTCACTATAAATAGAGCTAGATAATGCGGTTGACCTGGGGGTTAATTCTCGGGCTTTTGGACGCTTTCATCCCCTAGGGGCGCTCTGCTCAGGTTACACCGTCCTGAAGCAGCGAGGCAGCGTGAGGAAATGAGTTCATATGGAGCAGAGAAGCCAGGATTTGGGCACCTTTAGAGGCAGGACCAGAACCAGCCACGGCGGGCCCGGGCTAAGTCCTGCTAATATCCTGACTCCATGCTAGCGACGTCAGGCCCTGCAGGTGAGGAGGCAGCGCTGATAACACACACAGACGGAGGCACATGCATGAAATCAATAGAAAAGTCGACCATTTAGAGTAAGAAATATACATGATCTAAATGTAACACACAGTAGTACGACGGCGTAAAAGTGCCACTTGAAAAAAGAAATTCTGCAGGTGCTACGAGAATAAAGTCGTAGCATTTCGACATTAAAGACGCAATTTTATGAGAATAAAGTCATAATTTTATGAGAATATCGGCTCCTGTGACGAGTGCGTTATGGAGAGTTTGGACTTCCAGCCTGTTCCTCTTCCACAAAAGTCGCAATTTATTCCAAATCCTGTGGTTCCTCTGACGAAACAAACTCAAACATGAGCAGTGTCGCTTCAAAGTCCTTAGTCTGATGATCGTTTGGTGATGGTGGGATAAAGACACAGTATTTAATTGTGCGTAAAGCCCAGTTGAAAGTTTATCTGAACAAAATACTCCAAACTCTCCATAACGCACTAGGAGCCGATATTCTCATCAAATAACGACTTTATTCTCATAAAATTATGAGTTTATTCTCGTAAAATTACGTCTTTAATGCCGAAATGCTACGACTTTATTCTCGTAGCGCCCACAGAATTCATTACAGTCCTTTAGCCAATCAGGACACAGAACACAATGGTCTACAGTCCCTCAGCCAATCAGGACACAGAACACAATGGTCTACAGTCTCTTAGCCAATCAGGACGCAGAACACAATGGTCTACAGTCCCTCAGCCAATCAGGACGCAGAACACAATGGTCTACAGTCCCTCAGCCAATCAGGACACAGAACACGATACACATTCATACACTGTAAACAATCATGTAAAATTGCACAAAAAAAATCTGCAAAACAGCGAGACCACGAAAGGCAAACTACGATATAATGAGGGACAACTGTGTATAAAAACTTAACTTCAATCTTCTCTTTATCACTAAAGTATCAAGGCTCTAAATCTTGTACAAATTGTACAAAGACGCTGCCGGTTTGTCGAGTGTCTCACCTCAGGGCACAATAACAACATGCTCCGCTACAAGATGGATTTGAACCACAAACTATTTAATTGTAGCTCAAACTTGTCCAACAACTGCACAATGTTTATAACTCTCTCTGAAGGATGACAAGATAAAGATATTTTGGCAAAGGGCCGATCAGGATCAAGGCTGTTAAAGGCAACACTGTCAATCAAACCTGTTGCTAACACTAACAGGAGCGACGTCGGGGACAGAAGGACCTGATGTGTCTGTTATTAATGTTCAGATGTTGATTTACAGACACAGACGTGAAATAAAAACCCCAGGATCATGTAGAGGGTTAATACGAACATTTAAGACCAAAATGAGTCTGACAGCAGCAGAGACAGAGAGAGCGGACACAAAAAAACAAAAAATGAAATAAAAATATATAAATATATAACCAAAAAAAAAAAAAAAAAACCTAAACAAAAAAACTACTCAAAATTACAAAAAAAAAAAAAAAAACAACAAACAAAAAACAAGAAAGACCTCAAAACAGCTAAAAAAAAAATAAAAATAAAAATAAACCAAAAAACCCAAAAACTCAAAATAACAAAAAAATAAAAAAAATAAAACAATTATAATAAAAGTAACTTTAAAAAAAACTAACCTCAAAATAACAAAAAAATTATAATAAAAATAACTAAAAGAAAAATAAAAAATAAAAAAATTCAAAATAACAAAAACAAACAAAAAACAACTCAAATAATGATTAAAAAAAATAATTAATACATAAAAAATAAACTCAAAATAACTAAAAAAAAAATAAAGAAAACAAACACAAAAAACCCTCAAAACAACAAAAAAATTATAATTAAAATAACAAAACAAAAAAACCCCTCAAAATAACAAAAAAAAAAAAATTATAATAAAAATAACTAAAACAAAAAAAAACCTCAAAATAACAAAAAACAAACAAAAAAACACTCAAAATAATAATAATAATAATAATAATTAATTAATAAATTAAAAAATAAACTCAAAATAACTCAAAAAAATTAACCCCAGGATTATGTAGATAAACATTTACGACCAAAACGACGAGTCTGAGTCGACGGAGCCGGAAGCGCCCATGATCACTGTCTGTTTGGACCGCGGCGGCTAGCAGGTTAGCTATGTCCATTTACATTTACAGTCTATGGTTCAAATACAGGGAGGAATGTGGTCACCGGACTACAAACTTCATCAGAACACGCAGTAGCTCTCCCCTGTCAGCACCTGTCAGAACAATAGAACAACGCTCAAAGGAGGATAAAAAGTCTCAATTATTACCAGATGAAACGCGCTGTTGAGCTGCTATGATTTGTGTCCACGCGCCGCCGCCAGCTCCTCTGACTAATTGCTCTTGTGCATAATCCCAAAATGTTTTAACATAATCTCGAATACTGTTTACACTCCAAAACTCCACAGGATCGACGTTATAAAGCACCGCGGCCTGCCAGGATAAATACACACGGCTCGACGCAGTGGCCCGGGCCGTTTCCACATATATCTTTCTCCATTTGTTAATCTAATCAGAAAGGGTAAATAGATTTGTACATATACGCCAGAGCTGTCAATCAGTGCATTCGTCTAGGCTGGTGACAAGTCCGACCCGGGGCGATGTGGTCGATGTGGCAGCAGTATGATGTATGCGCTACATGCTAAGCTAACGCTGTTCTCGTCGAGCACAAACAAACATCGCGGAGAAAGCAGAGAGTCATTGAGAGACGCAGTAGCTCGAGGTGAGTCCAAGGCAGGAGGAACATCCAGGATCAGGCTGCGGCGGCGAGGACTTTTTTCACTCACTCAAAAGACGTAATATTTTTGTTTTAAGTTGCGCATCGCTATGGCAACTGTCCAAATTTTTCATTGTTCTAAAAGACGCTACTAGAAATAGCTAAACCAATGAAGATTTGAAGACAACGAGACATTTATTGGGTTGTTTCACGGCTCTTTTGTTTATTTAAATACAGGGGCGTTGGACTGGGGGGGGTAAAAGATACTGTTTACCCAGGGCCCAAAGCGGGGGGCCCCTTACAACGTCTGTAATCGCCATTTTTCATTCTCTACCAACCATTTTAGACAATCTCTACCAAGATGACGAGTGCCCAGGGCCCAAAATGTGTTGGCACGCCCCTGCTTAAATATTTATATTGTTTTGGCTAATGGAAGTTTAGCTTTACTGCTGCAAACATGACGGATTTAGCTAACAGCGGCCATTTTTTGGTGTTCCTTTTCTAGCTTTAATAGGAAGTGGACAGAGTATTATGTCATGGTTGCAACTTATGATCTACTATATTCTACAGACACATGACCATCGTTTATTCCGCTGACTAATGAGCAAAACGTTTAAAATGGACTCTGAAATAATTACAGTTTTACTTTTGATTGTTTTTTATTTAATAGAAAAAGATGTCGTCGCGGTGTCGTTGATGATGAATGAAATAAGGAATTTATCTTTCCCTTTGAATATCAACAGACAAATATAACGTTTGAGGTGATTTTTCCCAACTGAAGCGAGTATTACATAACTTTACGAAAAGATACCTTGTTTTTCCTGTAGAAGAAGTCACGCACGGTGCATGATGGGATATACAAGTGAGCGAAGTCTGCTCAGATGCTTCGTTCAGGACCGAGCTCCATGGAAACGCAGGGAACATTTGTCAGCTGCATTTGTCGGGTGCATGAAACGGAAGTGACGTAAATGTCGCACCGGAAGTGACGTAAGTGCCCTTCAAATGCAGCCGACGAAGTGTGAAACCGACGAACTGAGACATGGCAACAGAGCCTTGACTTACACCAACATCGTGTCCTTCAACCACCAAGATCTAAGCCAGGATCTTATCCAGGAGGAGCTGAACGTCAAAGATATCTGGACCTTTCTGGGTGGTGGTTGGGTTCCATCAGCCTAAAACATGGACTCAAGGCCGATCCACCAGCTAGATCCTCCCACCTGATGAACTTATGATGTGGAGATGAGTCTTTGTTTGATGAACTGGTCCAGACAGGTTTTCCCAAGCAGCAAAAATGAAGAAGGGATCAAAGAAAGATGAAAAAAAGGTTAACAATAAACTTTATTTTAGCTTATTTGCTCATAAGCAGGAGAGTCGACTGAGGGGAGGACAAATGGGTCTGTTGTCTCAGGTCTCAGGGTTTTACGGGCCCAGAATTGGACCTTCATGCTATTAATTTATATTAGAGGGGGCCCCTAAGTGAGGCTTCTTGCTCCAGGCCCCCAAATTTCTGTCGACGGCCCTGCTTATAAGACAAACAGAGAGAGATTCATTTATATAAAAGGTCCATTCAAGACAAAAAGATTCAGTACCAAGATCCAAAATAAATGTTGGGGACTTTTGTTCAAACACTGCTGGTAAAGACATGATCTGTCTCACCGCTGCTGTAGACCCAGGAGGGAAAGTCCAGCAGCTGAGGCCGTCCCACCCAGAGCGGCCCGTCCCCGGAGCCCAGAGCGGGGTCATGTGGACAGAGGCCCCCTTCCTCTGCTCCTGGTGCTTAGCTCAGCAACAAACTGGGAGGAAGCCACACCACGGAGACCAGAGGCGAGGGAGAGCAGGGTCAAAGGGCACAAAACATAAAGATGAGTGAGAGGAGTTTACTTATGTCGCTCACACGGTTACTCAGGTGTGCTGGGAACTCACGGACTCATTTAAATCTCCCGTAACTGATGTATTTGCTCAGAAATCAATGACAAACTTTTTTTTTCGCTTGACATAAACAGATATTTGACACACTTGGCGAATTTGTAAAGGTTTTGTTTCTAATCTTCTCACCTGGGATACAGAATAAACACTTATATATGTGAGTTTTGTCATCATTGAATCTCCCCGCGTCCAAATTGCAGAGATTGACAGGTGGATTAGCCAATCAGGGACATGCGTGGTCCGTCAAACATGGCTGCTTACGAGGAAAGAAGAAATAGAAAAAAAAGTGTCACGCAGGATTTCGAAAGACAAAGAATCAGTGAGCGAAGCACGAAACACAAAGGTGATTTTAGTCAATGAGCTACTTCGTTTCACATGCGTCACTGAAATGAGCAAATCTGATTGGACGATTCAGATTCATGTTTGGTTCTAGCTCGAGACGCGACGGAGGAACCGAACTAATGTCCCTCTGTAAAAAAAAAAACTAGAAGCAGATCTCACTCTGGACTTGCCTGACTGAACTATGAGTGAAGAATGTGTTTTCTGTTAGCCCCACCCAGGCCTGTCGACAGATATCTGGGGGCCCGGGGCAAGAGGCCTCACATGGGCCCCCCTCTAATTTAAATAGATAGGAAAAGTGTCCAATTCTGGGCCCCTAAAACCCTGGGGCCCGGGACAACAGACCCCCTTGTCCCGTTCACTCTTTAATGTTGAGCAATGTCAGAGAAACAACTGACTTGAGTAGTTTATTCTCCATCGTTCTCATACAATTGGCTGTCGTTTGTAGTTAGTTGTGTCCTTATGGTTCTCATTTAACAAGATAATTTACTTTTATGAACTACAGAAAAGATAAAAGTCAGTCATGTACAAACACTACCAGTCAAAAGTTTGGACATGCTTTCTCATTTAAAGGGGAGGTACTTTAGAATTTAAAATGTCTCTGACCTGTGGGGTGCCCCAGGGGTCAATCCCGGGACCGCTTTAATTCCCGTAAAGCTCCTATATTACATAAAATTGATCCTTGTGAGGCTTTAAGTGGTGTTATAATGTTGTTTTCTCCTCAAAAACAGACCTGGAGTTGTGTTTTGTTTCATTCACACATGTTTGAGTAACTTTTATTATCCCTTTACATCTCAAAATGCTCTGTTCCACCTTGTGATGTCATGAAGCAGTAGTTAACAGCTCCTCCAGATCAGAGGATAATACGGGCCCTTTAAAGTCCCTCTCTCCGCTCTTAAGCCTGACGCTCGTTCTGCATGACTGAGGTCTTTAGTTCAGTTTCCTCATCACCTCTTTTTCTCCAGCCCTGTGTTGAAAAGTCTTCTTGGTCATGTTGGTTCTGATTGAGGTAATACATGGGCCCATCTGTCAGCACGGAGCACTCTGCCGCCGCCGCCGCTCTGAACGCCCAAAAAACACATTTTTACTATTAAACCATAACACACAGACATCAGGGTTTGACATTTCCTTCAGTGTAAACCTCAATATTGATCTAAAATGGATTTATAATAGAAACGGCTCCTTTGAGTTCCTGGTCAAACCTGCAGAGCTGATTTTATTTAACCAGCTGAATTTATTTACCACCAGTCAAACATTTGGACACACTCGCTTGTTCAGTGTTTTTTCTTTATTTTTACTACTTTTATATACATACAGAAGACATCAGATATATTAAATCAGATATATGGACTTATGTCACGGAGAAAAACAGTTAAATAACTCTAAATATATATTTTATATTCAAATTCTCAAAGAAGCCCGCCTTTGAACACGAAGGCATGTCCAAACTTTTGACTGGTGTATATGAAGTAAGATGGAAATATGTAGCAAAAAAAAAATCCCAAAAAATCTACTCAATATTTTTTGACAAAGCAAATACAAAAATATATGTAAATAAAATATTTTAAAAATTTTTTAAATTTTTTCAGCTTTTTTCTTTACTTCATAATTCCATATATCTTACTTTATATATTTGATGTTTTCTGTGCGTATATAAAATGTAGAAAGTAAAAAAAAGAAAAAAAATAAGTCAATAAACCCTAAATGAGAGTGTGTCCAAACTGTAGATTTTTATTGTTACAAAAGGAGACATTTTGAACTGTACGTGTACGATCTGGAGCTTTTGAATAACTGCAAGTAACAGTGGGCGGAGCTAGGGGATAAGTGAAAACAGAGACTTTCTGAGCACTCAAGCCTCAGTCGCAGATTCCTCAAACCTGCATGAATCAAAATAAACTTTGAGTGAACTAATAACGAAGGAACACTGTCGTAACACAATCGAAAAGTCATAAAGGTAAATCGTACATTTTATCTTTCAACTTTCAACAACTGAACTCAAAATTCTGATTCCAAATAAGCGAATTTAAATAAATAAATCCCAGTGCCATTAGCAGAGCTGCATCCTGTTCAATCAACAAGAACGCAGAGGAGTTTTGTTCTTTTTCTCCGCAGCATTAATCATCGGTTCCAGGCTCTCGCTCCCACAGCCCACCGGACTAATTAAAGCCAACCATGAGCGGTGGGGTTCATAAATCCTGAGGAGCGGAGCAGTGCGGGTTAAACCTTAAACTGTACAGGCATTGTCTTATAAACTGGGCAAAAGGGATTATATAGAACCAGGGCTGTAGCTTCAAACTCTGGGGCCTGGGTAAAAATCATCCTGAGGGCCCCACACTACATATTGTCTAATGAAAGATGCATATTACAGATTTTCACGTGATACTGTATTTGTAGGATTACTTCTTGCAGTTTTCTCAGGGCCCTTAGATGTTGCTGTGTCCAAGTGAATTATTCTCTCCTCACCACCAGTGTTGGGAATCTTACTTCAAAAATGTAATTAGTTATAGTTACAAGTTACTTCTCCCAAAAAGTAACTGAGTTACCATGTCCGTTACTTTTTGGGAGAAGTAACTCGTTACTAGGCAAAGTAACTATGCCGTTACTATATAAAAAAAAAAAATTAAACACAACAGATGTGAACCTTTAACATTTATTTCACTTTAACAGATTGTAATTATATTGTATTTGTTTAAAGTGATTCATGTGACTCCAGCCTGGACACTTTAGTCACATTTAAACATATGTCCATGTCAAATATGTGGCAGTAGTTTGTGTAAAGTTGGAGGAGGAGGCGCCGTGCGTCAGGGCGTCACGTTTCTGATCAAAACTCAACTCGGACCCAATCAGCTGTCAATGCACGTGTGACAGGACACCATTTCCCATCATGCATTAAGCGTTTGTAGTCCATGCAGGCGCCGCAGTCGGTGGAGCTGCTGCGCTCGCCTCGCTCAAAAATTGCGGCCGTGTCTCAATTCGTCAAATGCGCCATGTTCTGTTCGAAGTGCGGGTCGAAGTACCGCGCGGCTTAAATGCCCCGTTCGAGCGGCGCATTTAAGGCACTTTGGTTATTTCAGACACGGCTGCGTCGGCCTCGCTCTCACGAGATTATCTGCTCCCGCCTCGTTCATCTCAAACAAGCCTCTCACCCCGAGCCTCTTTCACCAAAGAAACACAACAGCTGCAGCTCCTCGTCTGAGAGACTCTGATGAAGAGCAGAGTGAACTGAAGTAATAGTAACGCGCCACATTTTACTGTCAGTAACGGTAACGGCGTTGGGACGCTGGGAAAAGTAATTAGTTAAATTACTCCGTTAGTGAAAAAACAAAACGTTACTAACGCCGTTATTGTTTAACGCCGTTATTCCCAACACTGCTCACCACACACTTTATACACTTTTCTCACACAGGCATTAACATTTTCTCACATTTCTCTCTTGTTTAAACACAAAGTTCAAACCTTCGTCGGTGCCTTTGTCGGTGCAGAACGTTTCATCGACATTGTGGGTTTTGTCGGGGAGAAAACTTGCAAACATACAGCACTTCAGAGTCACACTGATCCAACATTTATGTAAATTTGTCTGACACATTCTGTACTGTACAGAAGACACGGAGGAGACTGATGGACAATGGTCTACAGTCCCTCAGCCAATCAGGACGCAGAACACAATGGTCTACAGTCCCTCAGCCAATCAGGACGCAGAACACAATGGTCTACAGTCCCTCAGCCAATCAGGACGCAGAACACAATGCACATTCATACCCTGTAAAAAAAAAAACATGCAAAATTGTGCATAAAAATCTGTGAAGCAGTGAGACGGCGAAAGGTGAACTGCGATATATCGAGGGATAACTGTATTTTAGTTTATTTAGTCAGGCACCAGATGGTAACGATCACATTTTGATAAAGCGCTTTTTCAACTTCAAGGCACTTTACAAACCAGGAGCCACTCGTCCATTCACACACAACAGGATTCGTCTGTGGGAGCTGGAATCGCACCAACAACCTGTGAGACTTTAACTCCTCCCCGAGTTCATCGCCCCTGTACGGAACAAAAAAGTTAATTTTCTTTTCTTTTCTTAGCATTTGGAAATCACGTGATACTGTATTTGTTGGATTACTTTTTGCAGTTTTCTTAGAGCTCTTA
>JAIEZT010000234.1:0-74744 GCA_019594935.1 Periophthalmus modestus
TAGACTGGTCAATATAGCCCACAAGCACCTGCGGAGCGGAAAAACAACAGCGCTGGAATAAAGTGTTAAACTGGACACTAGACGATCTGAGTGAAGCAGATGAAACACTGGGGGGGGTTAATCGCACTGTTGGGTCCTGAATTATGAATAAAAAACTCAATAAACTGTGTAAGAGGGATTAATTTTCCACAACTCCGATACAACAAATGATAATCCATCAGTTTAACTTCCTATCCAGCTTGACAAAAACGCATCAAGAAATCAACTTGGTAGCACTTTTCTTCACCGAGATACGCCAGAGTCACGTGACCCTAAATCGCTCTGTGAATGAGGCTCTACATCAGGGGTGTCCAAACTACGGCCCAGGAGCTAAATGTGGCCTCAGACCATTTTTATTGGGCCTCAGAAAGCAATGTGTCAGACAAATTTACATAAATGTTGGATCAGTGTGACTCTGAAGTGCTGTATTTTGCAAGTTTTCCTCCCGACAAAACCCACCATGTCGATGAACGTTCTGCACACCGACAAGGCACCGACGAAGGTTTGAACTTTGTGTTAAACAAGAGAGAAATGTAGAAAATGTTAATGCCTGTGTGAGAAAGTGTATATAAAGTGTGTGGTGAGGGGTTTTACAGCTGCAAAACATATAGAATAATACATTCACCCTCCTGAAAAGTGATCTAAAAGGACCAGTATGGCGTCGTCTCCTCAGTTAACACATTTTCCAGGGCTTGTTACACTTCCTTGTTCCTTGTTCCCATCTGAGTCCAGTCGCCACATATCAGCCCTTCTTCTTCCTCACAGGAACCGCAAAGCCCTCCCCTGTGGTTTGTTTGGGCCGCTCTAATGGTAAGAACCGGCTTGTTCCGCGCCATTCAGCCCGAAGACGGCCCCCCCTGACCACACATACCCACCGCATGTCCTCATTTGTCCAGATGGCGTCTATCTCGGCAGCTGCACCGACACATTTCCATTTTCAACTATTACAGCAGGAGTGAAGCAGAGTTCAATGGGTTAGTGCCGCTATAAGCCCCCATACCTGAACACCAGCGTTTTAAAATGTGCATCTAAATAATAGCCAAAAGCATCTGCTCGTCAGTCTGTATGCTAACTGTGTGCATTCAGAGTCTAGCGAGAGACATTACCTGTGAGGAAAATGCAAACAACAATTTGGTTTGGACTTTTTTAAAATGAAAATAAATAATAAATAAGAGTTTGCTCAGAGCGCCAAACCGAAAATGAAACTGTCAATCAAACCTGTTGCTAACGTTGGAAAGAGCGACCTCGGGGAAAGAAGACGCCTGATTTGTCTGTTATTAATGTTTATGTCTCAGTTTACAGACACAAAAGTGAAATAAAAACTCCAGGATCATGTAGAGGGTTAATACGAACATTTAAGAGCAGAATGAGTCTGACAGCAGCAGGGACAGAGAGAGGGGACACGGTTTTTCAAAAGACAAAAAATAAACTCAAAATAAGATAATAGATAATAATAACTTAAAAAAAAAAAAACTCGAAATAACAAAAAAAAGAAAAAGAAAATGAACTAAAAAATAAATAAATAAACAAATAAATAAATAAATAAACTCAAAATAACATAAAAAAAATAAAAAAATGAACCCGAAAAGACAAAAAAACCAAACAAAAAAACCCCAAACAAAAACAAACAAATAAAGCCAAAAAAGCCAAAAAACAAAAATCAAAACAAAAAACAAAAAAACAAAACTCAAAGTAACTCAAAAAATACAAATAAATAAATAAAATAAATAAATAAATAACTCAAAATAAAAAATAAAAAAATAATAAATTAATAATCACTTTAAAAACCCCAAATAACTCACAAAAAAAGAAATAAAAAAAATATAATAAACTCAAAATAACATAAAAAAAAAAAAAAAATAAAACAAATAAACCCCGGGATCATGTAGAGGGTTAATACGAGACCAAAATGACGAGTCTGACAGCAGCAGGTACAGAGAGAGGGGACAGTTTTTCAATAGAAAGTGAATTGGAGTGGCAGCTAGCAGGTTGGCTACGTTCATTTATATACAGTCTAGGATTGAAGGGGAGTGACTTTAAAACATCTACTTGAGTAAACCAAGAAATATTCTTTGCTCAAGATAAATCTAACAAATAATGTTTAGTTCTGATGAGTATTTCTCAAACTGCTTCACAAAAACAATGAGCACAAGACAAAGATATAATACTATTATAATATATATTATAATATAATGATCCTTTCCTTAGACGCAGAAGATAACGGCCGTCTGCTTGTCTGGCATTTGCTTATTATTGTTGAGATTAAAAAACACATTTACAGCAGAACAGCAGAGTCTGAGTCACTGTCCTTTTGAGCCAGTGGCATTTCACCAGAGGAAACAGCCTCATATCTGCATCATTAAAGCTGTTACATAAAATGATCTTTAAACAGTCCAGAATGTGCGCAAACTTAACAGGTTTTAGTTTTTAAAGTGGATTATTTGGTGAATTTTCAGGCTTAAATGACGTGTCAGTTTTTGCTTAAAATTTAGTGTAATGTAAGTAACAAAAATGTGATTTTCTTCAGCTTCCTGCAGATATAGACGCCATTTTGAGGATTTTTAGATCATTCAAAACAAACATTTTAAAATTGTATTATAATTTTTATTATTTAATTTTTTGAAATTATTTTTATTTACCTTTATAATCACTCAGAAACCCATTTTTAATCCAATATTAATTTAAAAAGTCACTTTAATTACTGCCTATTCGGTCATTTCTAATTGTTTGGTTTATTACATTATGCCTCATTGGTTTGATTTCCATTAATTAACTTTTTTGAATTTTTTATTTTATTTTATTTATTTATTTATTTATTTTTTACAATTGCTATGATTCAGTTAATAAAATAAATAATTAGACCTGATAATATTCCTGATGATTTTGCTCAACCAACACAATAATTATCATATTTAACGGAGCAATATGTCACTTTTCTCGGTGCTTTTCTCAGCTCATGAAGACGTAATCACCTGGAATGTTCCACAATATCACATTAAACTTCACTATCTCCATGGAGACAAGCAGCCGACACCACCAATCCAAGCTAGAGGCCAGATCTGCGGAGAGGCGAGCCCGTTCACATTAAGAACACAGTTTTTTCCAACATATTTTATGCCAAACTGTGGAAAACTCCAGAGAAAACAAAACGATATCCACAGAGACACCAGATAAGTCACTTTATTCTGGTTTAAATCAATATTCTTCCATTTCTGATCCATTTTTGGACTCGGATAAGCTCTAAACGGCTACTGTCTATTACAAAACAATACATCATAACGAGCCGATCTGATTGGACGTCTCATTTCCTTTTATACAATAGACCTTATATTGCACAGTCTGATGGTTTATTACATTACAGAATCCACTCAATCACTTTATGTATGGTCCATGTATCAAAATGAATGACATAAGGCGTCTCGATGGTCTCCAGGCGTCACTCACTTGAATCCGGCGTTGTGGAGATAAAAGGGTGTATGTTATAATATCGGCCATGTTTATTAAATCATCATTCACTGTGCTCCACGGCCCTGCGGCGACTTATTATAGAAGCTTAGGAGAGGCCATTAATAAAAGACTATATTAAGAATCTACTCACAGTGTGTCTACAGAGGAGTATGGATCGGTCCCACGACGGAGTGTCAATTATATTTGTAAGTAAAGACGAAGAACTTTTGAAAAAATAAAGCAGATTTTTGTTTATAGGCGCCATTTTGAGTACTTTCCACTACTTAAAATATACTGTACTGTCTTTTAAGTGAGGAAAAAACTGCATAAAAACTGACAATTCAAACCTAAATGTCGCATCTTTTTAATTGTGCCTGGGTAAAGTCTTCAAAATATCAAATTTAAACAGCTTTAAGTCATGTTTTAATGTCGTCACCTGCTCAAAAACAGACCTGGAGTTGTGTTTCGTTTCATTCACATTTTTGAGTCACATCTGCAAAGCTCAAAACGCTCTGTTCCACCCTGTGATGTCATGCAGTGGTAGTTTTCAAGTTCTCTTCCTGTATCACCACATGATGACATCACGAGGTGGAACAGAGTGTTTTCAGTTTGAGAACGTGAGCTAACTGAAGAGTGTTTAAGATGGAGCGACACAATCCTGATGTGGAGATATATTTTTGCCGTAACTTCGCAGTGATTTACAGCGTGTCCACACGGCGCCCCCTGCAGCATGTCGAGTATGTTACTCTGGTATGGGAATGTGGAAAGTTGATCTGACACTTATGTTCGTCCTTCAGACAGTGTGAGCCGTTCTACTCTTCGTCATACATGTGTGAGCCATGTTTGCAGTTACATTTTTCTCTAGTAGCATATTTTCCAGACTAAAAGTGTCACTTTTTTCGTAGTTTGTCCAGGGGTGTGACTTATACTCAGATGCGACTTATACAGCGTGGCCCAAAAGTCAGTGACACTTTTAAATCTTCAGTAGCTCCTTTAATTCTTAAGTTAAACTCACCAAATTTTAGCAGTAGATAAACTGAACCTTCACAGATTTTTGTCGATATAAACGGTTATAATTGTTCACTTACACTTGAACTTATCACGACTTAAACTAGGGGAAGTAAAAATGTCTTATGTCTCTTATTTGATCCTGATGTCACGTTTGAAGTGGTTTATTGTCTGAGGTTTATTCACAAACACCTTTTCTTTAAGATAGACCCACAGGAAGAAATCAGGACGAGTCAGGTCTGTGGAGATCACATACTGCCCCCTGTCTGTGAAAAACACTTATTATTCCTTTAATGGCATTTACTCTTGGGGCATCTCTGGTATTAAAATGTGGACGGTAACACCGCTGGGTTTGTGAGTTTGACCATGTGACTCAAAGTCCCACTGTACAATGAGGGTTCGATCCTCGGTGCTGGATTTGCTCAGATTAATGTGGGAAGAGTCGTTCTAAATGCTCTGAGAAAATAAAAGAAAAATATTTAGAAACAAAAGAGTAATGAGTTTCTTTCAGCTGTCAGTGAGTTTTGGGCCACCCTGTAGATTGTCTGTCCCAGTTATTAGCTCCTCTATGATACATATGTGAACCAGGTGGACTCAGGCTGGACAGAAGGTGGCGCTATTTCATGATCTTAACCAGAGCAACGAAGAAGAGAAAACGTTTTCATGTTTTTACAAAGATTTTACTCATTAAAGGTGCCAGTTTGGGTCCAGGTTTGCCACAGAATCTACTGTACGTTGCTTTTATTCATTTACAACAGTTTTTATTGCTGTTTTTAATACTTGATGACGTCACCTGCTTGTCTCCATGGAAACAGACAAAAGGAACATATTTTATCTGTGTAATCCCTCAGTACGAATCACCTGTGCGCGACGTACAACTCCATCATCAGACCCAAAGCAAACAAAGGAAACAAAGAGAACAATAGGACCATTAAACCTTTAAGGACTGAGCACATTTTAGACCATTACAGCTCGTCTACACTTTTATTTCTTTTTTAACCATGAAAATCATCATAGTTTGTCTTTTTTCACACAGCTTCCTCTATTTTACACCTTTATCCGTCCTTGTTTTTCCTGTCCTGCACCTGTGCTCTGATTGTTCATCTTCGAGGGCGACGTAAGCACGATCGTTTCTTTTTTTTCAGCATTTATATCAAGAAATTAAAATCCAGCACATTAACGCTGAGACGAAAACAAGGCTTTTGGCTGTTTTACTTCACAAAAATGGAACATACGCCAAAAGTGGAGACGTCAGTGACACAATCGCAACTTTTAGACACAAACCTGCTCCTGTTTTTAATGTTTTATGTGGTATTTTTGTTTTTTGAACAGGACGCCCATGAAAAAGAGAGTTTAAATGCGCAAACAAATAAAAAAAAAAGCCAAACTGTGAAACTCATCAGGCAAATCAATAACATCTCCATGGAAACAGCAGGTGATAGACTCTCCTTCAGAAAAGTTACATACTGCACCTTTTATTTCATCTTATTTCATGGATTCTTCAGGCCTTGTTTCCTATCGTAGATTAAATTTAACTTTTGCATTTAAAAAACAAACTTGTGATTTGTAACACGCTGAAAATGAACAGAATCCAGGTTGTGTAAGTAGTTGAAATATTGTGAGTTTATCGTTTCTTTTTAAATTTGAATGTACAAAATCTCAGCTCACTGCTCATCTGATGTAATAAAAACTTAAAACTTTGCTGTGTCTTGTAGCGACTCATATTGTAATAATGATTCCATAATGTAATAACAGGCTGATTTTTCATTTTTGGCTCCAGTTTTTACTTTATCAGTGAACATTTTCCTTCAGGTCAGAGATATAATAACCAGCCAATAATGTGATAAGTTATTAAAGTGTAAAAAATAGCGACGAAAATATGAGTAGAGCAGGTCAATATGAACATTTAAGAGCAACATGACGAGTCTGACAGCTGCAGTTACAGACAGAGGAAACAGTTTTTCAATGTAAAGTGAATTGGAGCCAGAGTCGATGTTCACTATGTCCATTTTTATGTACAGTCCATGAAAGATTATCAAGCTCCTTCAGTTTGTTGGTTTGTCTGTCGAGTCTTTCTGTCCTCTGCACAACACAACTACAACTACAGTGGAAATGATTTAATCCACGTTTAGACCTGGATTAGTCCTGGATTAGACCTGGAATAGTCCTGGTTTAGTCCTGGTTTAGTCCTGGATTAGACCTGGTTGAGTCCTGGATTAGACCTGGGTCTAGCCCTAGATTAGACCCAGAATAGTCCTGGTTTAGACCTGGATTAGTCCTGGATTAGATCAGGAATAGTCCTGGTTTAGTCCAAGATTAGACCCAGAATAGTCCTGGTTTGGACCTGGTTCAGTCCCAGATTAGACCTAGGAATAGTCCTGTTATAGATCTGGTTTAGTCCTAGATTAGACCTGGAATAGTCCTGTTTTAGACCTGGTTTAGACCTGGTTTAGTCCTATTTTAGACCTGGTTTAGTCCTGGTTTAGTCCAGTTTTAGACCTGGTTTAGACCTGGTTCAGACCTGGTTTAGACCTGGTTTAGTCCTGTTTTAGACCTGGTTTAGTCCTGTTTTAGACCTGGTTTAGACCTGGTTTAGTCCTGTTTTAGACCTGGTTTAGTCCTGTTTTAGACCTGGTTTTAGTCCCGTTTTAGACCTGGTTTAGACCTGGTTTAGTCCCCTGTTTTAGACCTGGTTTAGACCTGGTTTAGTCCTGTTTTAGACCTGTTTAGTCCTGTTTTAGACCTGGTTTAGACCTGGTTTAGTCCTGTTTTAGACCTGGTTTAGACCTGGTTTAGTCCTGTTTTAGACCTGGTTTAGTCCTGTTTTAGACCTGGTTTAGTCCCGTTTTAGACCTGGTTTAGACCTGGTTTAGTCCTGTTTTAGACCTGGTTTAGACCTGGTTTAGTCCTGTTTTAGACCTGGTTTAGTCCTGTTTTAGACCTGGTTTAGACCTGGTTTAGTCCTGTTTTAGACCTGGTTTAGATCTCATGATGAAGCCAGATCTTTTGTCGGTTCTTGGTGTAAAAGGTTCGAAAGCCGCTGACCTACATCATCAGCCTGTTGTTACATTATTGTCTTATTCCATTTAAACTCGGCCAAAATGAGCCGTTATTACATTATCAGCCGCTACAAGCCTCAGCGATTTGTTTTGACAAGGCCACAAATATCCCCATTATGACAGTATTCTGGGTTTATGTCTCTCTCACAGCCAACGACACCATTTCAATGGACAGTCTCCTTGTAAAACCACAATAAGAACGAGACCAAGGGGAAACTGACCTATAAAACCATTGCATAAAATGTCAACAAATCCATAAATATTCATTACTCCGGGTTCAGTAATAGCTTTGCAGAACGGCGCCAACATAACCCACGACTGCACCTTTGGGCCGCAGAATAACTCATAGACAGTTAAGTCATTTTGAAATATATTTTTAATTAAATGTAATGAGGTAAATAAATAACCAAGATCAATAGTTTCCCCCGACAACAGTTCAATGTATTTACAATACTTTGTGCAAAAAAACATGGTTCAAACAGACATTGTAAGCTGATCATTTCAAGGCACATATATTTACCATAACATTATTTTCTGAACAAATTTAAAATGTACAGAGGGTGGAGAGAGGGGTATGTGCTTTTTTGCTTTTTAGTCCATGTGGCGCCTCCTATGGGCCGGCAGCGGACTACATAAACCCTGGCCAGTGACGATGGGTGAGGCATGAAGAGCAGGTGAAGCCGTGTGCCTCGCCGCTGCCTCCGGTGGATGTTAAACGAGCGTGACCTTTAGATTCCAGAAGAGGATCCATTTGCATAAATATATACGGCCTCTCTGTGTCTGACTCAGGGACCTGATCGTTAGCATTTTATATTCAATGTAGCTGCAATTAACCGATGTGGCTATTTTCATTTGATGACTAGATTAAAACTGTCCAGAGGATATGTAAAAACTCTGCCCTCTAGTGGTCATTGTGCCTGTCTCCTCTCGTCTCTCACAAAGGGCATTCATGTGTTTTTGAGTCACGTTTAGCTCCTCTTTTCACATTTCCTACGGCCACTGCGCGAAAATAAACTAAACTGGAGAGTTAAAGAAATCAGTGATGATCGATTATGTCACAGAACGAAAACAGCACAGCTGCAGAAAGCATCATTTATAAATCCAATACAGTTGTATAAAAGATATTGTCCATTATAAATTACATTTTAAAGACAGGAGTTAAACTAGTATTAACACTGTACAGGGTCCATAAAGACAGTAAAAATCCCTCTAGCGTCATGTGTGCGCGTAGTCAGCCTCCTGAACATTGTTCTTGCAGTAAACTGTGCTGTTCCCCAGGGGGCAGTCTCGGAAACCGATGCCCCCATTAGGGGTGTAAATAGGCTGAATGCGCAGCTCTCCCTTGAGGAGCTGCTCATTGTTGAGTGAGACTATCTGGAAGCTGGTCTCAGTCATTTCCAGGATGGAGTTATCCTTCTTGGTGCCAGCCTCGCAGTAGTCGTCTTTCCTGCGCCCGCGGTTGTATTTCCATGTGGCAGAGGAGGATTTGGAGCGGCTCTTGTTGTGCATGTGCCAGCAGAAGATACTGAGCAGCAGCACCAGGACCACGATCACAGCTCCTCCGATCAGACCGGCCAACAGAAAGGGAGAGCCGGGCTCGGGCTGAGTGGCCTGCTCCGGTCCGGACGGCCGTTTGTTTTCTGGGCTGTAGGAGGCAGCGGTGGTCACTGCCTCTGTGCACACGGTGTCGTCTTTGGGACGGTAGTTGTTGAAGGCGTCCAGAGGAATCACACAGATCCTGTAGGTGGACTTAGGCTCCAGATTGGCCAGTCTGATGCCCCTGTGGTCCCCTCCTACAATCCTCTCTCTCACGGTCTCCCCCGTCAGGCTGGGACCCATCCGAGCCCACGTCACTTTAAAGGCAGTGACTGGAAAGGCAGCCACCCAGCTCACGTGGATGGCGGAGCCGTTCTGTATGGCAAAAGTGACCTGCAGACCCTCCCTGCGGGGGTCCTGGGGTCTGCGAGTCCTCAGGCCCCCCTCTCTGGTGGTGTATATGGGGTACAGAGTGGGAAAGGTGGGGAGGGGCTTTCTGAAGGAGGGGTTGATGAACTTGGTGACTAACGGGACGTGTGTCGACAGAGACATGGGAGGAGGGGTGGTGGAGGACCGAGGAGGGGCCGCCTCGGTGCTCTGCGGGCACTGCACCAGCTCCTGGCTCAGCTCCCGGATCACCATTCCTCGGAGCGCCTCGGGTTTGTGGCACATGAAGCCCCGCACGTTCAGTGATCCGGGCAGCGACTTGAGCCAGGCCACCACCCACTTCACACTGCAGTCACACAGCCAGAGGTTGTTCCGAACCGTCAGCTGTCTCAGGCTCAGCAGGTCGTCAAAGACTCCCAGTGTCAGAGACTGCAGCTGGTTGTTCGAAATATCCAACTTCTCCAGTCTGTGCAACCCCGCGAAAGCCCGGGCTGGGATGTGCGTCATCTGATTCTCCTGGAAGTTCAGCTTAACCAGCACCTCTCCTGGCAGGAACGGGGGCGGGTACGTGAGAGAATTCCCTCGCTAGAGACAACTCCCTCAACGTTCCCAGGTCCTGAAACGTCCCTGGCGCAATCCCTTCATCCGTCAAAAGATTCCCGTCCAGGAGAAGGCGCTCCAGACGAGTGACATTCTTAAACGCTTCCTCGACAATCACCGCGATCCTGTTCTCGTCCAATCGCAGCTCTTTTAAGGTTTCCGGAAGACCGATAGGCACGCTGCTCAGATGGTTTTTAGTGAGAAAGAGCATTTTCAAACTCACCGCCTCTTGGAACGCGCCCTCCTCCACTCCGACGGTCGATATCGAGTTATCATCCAAATGCAATTCCTCCAGCCACACACACTGCTGCGCCAGAGCTGCTCTCGATATGGTCTGTATGTTGTTCTCCTGCAGGTGAACAACACGCACATTTTTCGGCAGATTTATGGGAAACTCGTCCAGCTCGTTGCCATAGAGATACACCGTCTCCACCGAAGCTACGTGGTGCAGCTCCGATGGGAACCCGGCGTTATTGATTTGGTTGTTGTGGAGGTAGAGAGTCTTATATCCCTCCCCTATTCCCACAGCACTGAGTCAGAGGTCAGACTCCTCTCGTTGCAGTAAACAAAAGTGCGATCACAACGGCACTCCTCGGGACACTGGGACGCCCGGGAGAACTGGAGATGCAGGCCAAGCATATCGGTATCCATGGTCTTATAAGGGACACCCAGTTTTTACTCCATAGACGCCACTGTAACTCCATTTCAAACAGAAAAAAACACCAAACGTGGAAAGAAATACTCAAAATCCAAGCGTGCAGTCATTGGATTTGAACAGTTTCGCAGGCTCCAAAAGCGGGCCTTGAGTAATCCCTTGGTAATTAGTTGGCGTAAGTTCTCCGACGCTGGAGCAATGGTCTCGTTTAACAGTATCCTTCTCCAGCTACTGTCCCTGATTCGCTGGCGGAGATGATTCAAGTCCTGTTACATTTTCAGCCCTTTCTTCTCGCTCCTCGCTGCCTCGCGTCGCTCTCTGCAGCAGGATTATGTGCAGCTGGGGCTGGATCCCTCGATCTTGGACGATGCTTCTTCCAGGACAGTAACGAGTCATTGGAACTTTTGAGATTTGGATCCGGAAATCTGTGTAAAAGAAGAAAACAGATGAAGAATTAGGATTTAAGACGTGGTTTTAGTGAAGTGGGTTGGATTGTTGTAGATGTTGTGGAAGATTTGACTTGAATAAATGTAGAAACTGGTAAAAGTAGAAAAAGGTGTAGTGTAGTAGTAGTAGTAGTAGTAGTAGTAGTAGTTACACTAGTAGTAGTAATAGTGGTAGTGGTGGTAGTAGTACTGGCGGTAAAGTAGTAGTAGAAGTAATAATGGTAGTTGTAATAGTAGAAGTGGTAGCAGTAGTTGTACTAGTAGTTGTAATAGTGGTAGTAGTACTAGGAGTAGTAGTAGTAGTAGTAGTAGTAGTAGTAGTAGTTATAGTGATAGTGGTAATAGTAGTAGTGGTGGTAATAGTTTTGGTAGTAGTAGTTGTTGTGGTAGTGGTATTGGTAGTAGTTGTTGTACTAGTAGTAGTAATAGTAGTGGTGGTGGTAGTAATAGTGGTAGTTGCAAAAGTAATAGTAGTAGTGGTAGTAGTAGTAGTAGTAGTAGTAGGGGTGGTGGTAGTAGTAGTTGTACTTGTAGTAGTATCAGTATTTAATAAAATAAGAAATAACAGAATGACATTGTAAATATCCGTAGTATTTGTTGCTTTCCAAACAGTACATGACAGAACAGAGTAAGAGTAAAGTAGTAGTCTTGTAGTAGTAGCTGTACTTGTGGTAGTTGTTGTAGTTGTGATATAGTATTTTTAAAACATACAAAATGGCACAAATAAATCAGTATCCACAGAAACAGTAATCTTCAAAGGTGGAAGAAGTACTCTGTGTAACTTAAGTAAAAGTACAAGAGAAAAAAGTACTCAAGTAAAAGTATCACATAATCCACTGAAGTAAAACATTAAAGTACCTGTTTAAAATGTACTTAAAGAGTAAAAAGTCAAAGTACTTCACACTGATGTTGATCATAATAAACATGTTGATGTTGGTTCAGTTTCGGCTCAATTTTGATCAACAGAAAAAAATGGAAATTTTTGTTTTGCTCCAAATTCTGAAAATGATAAAAATCAAACCTCAGACTGAAAACTGAAGTATAAAAGTACTTTTACTTTTCATACCTCAGACTCTTCAGCAGCTCGTACACTGAAGTATAAAAGTACTTTTACTTTTCAGACCTCAGACTCTTCAGCAGCTTGCACACTGAAGTATAAAAATACTTTTACTTTTCAGTACAGTTTAAACTTGTAGAGGAGAAAGTACAGATACTGCTCTCAAATGTACTCAAGTAAAAGTAAAAAAAGTATCAATGTAAAATGGACTGAAGTAAAGACAGATGGATGGATAGATAGATACATTTGATTGACTGGTATAGATAGATAGATAGAATGACTGACTGATGGATTGATAGATTGATTGATAGATATATTGATTGATTGATTGATTGATTGATTGATTGATTGATTGATTGATTGACAAATAAATGGATAGATGGATAGATAGATATATGGACAGATGGATGGATAGATAGATACATTTGATTGACTGGTAGATAGATAGATAGATAGATAGATAGATAGATAGATAGATAGATAGATAGAATGACTGACTGATGGATGGATGGATTGATAGATTGATTGATAGATAAATTAATTGATTGATAGTTGGATAGATAGATATGTTGATTGATAGATAGATAGAAAGATAGATAGATAGACAGACAGATAGATTGATTGACAGATTGAATGATTGACTGATAGATAAATTAACTGATTGATAGTGAGATAGATATGTTGATTGATTGATTGATAGATAGATAGATATAGATAGATAGATCGATGCTTTATTATCTTTTCTACCTTTACTTAAGTACAGATACCTAACATTCTTACATAAGTACAGTACTGTCCTACTTTTACTTCGTTACGTTCCACCTCTGGTACTCTTAGTAGATGTTACAGAAGTAGTAGTAGTACTAGTAGCAGTAGTATTTGAGGCCATAGTAATAGCAGTAGTCGTACTTGTAGAGATTCAGATATAAGATACAGATTTGGTGTGTTCTCTGGTGCGTCACAGAGACACTGGAGCCTTCGATGAGGAAACGGGGCTGTAGATGTTTTATTATTCCACACACTCGTCTAATCTTTATTGAAAACATGCTCTGTGCAAACTTTTTCCTCGCCCCTCGTTGATAAGAGACGACGTGCTTCAAATCGTAAACTCAACTCAAACAATGTCGGCCTGGAGCGTTTTACACGAGCGAGGCGTAAACTCGAAAGAAGCACGAGTATTTAAAACCAAAGTGTAACTGTACGAGACACAAACACACACACATAGTACTTCTGACGCTAGGTACTACTTCCGACGCTAGGTACTACTTCCGATGCTAGGTACTACTTCTGACGCTAGGTACTAGTGCCGACGTTAGATACTACTTCCGGCGCTAGGTACTACTTCCGACGCTAATTACTACTTCTGACGCTAGGTACTACTGCCGACATTAGATACTACTTCCGGCGCTAGGTACTACTTCCGACGCTAGGTACTACTTCCGACGCTAGGTACTACTTCCGGCGCTAGGTACTACTTCCGACGCTAGGTATTACTTCCGACGCTAGGTACTACTTCCGACGCTAGGTACTACTTCCGACGCTAGGTACTACTTCCGACGCTAATTACTACTTCCGACGCTAGACACTACTTCCGGCGCTAGGTACTACTTCCGACGTTAGATATAACTTCCGGCGCTAGGTACTACTTCCGACGCTAGGTACTACTGCCGACGCTAGGTACTACTACTTCGACACTAATTACTACTTCTGACGCTAATTACTACTTCTGACACTAGTACTACTACTGCCGACGTTAGATACTACTTCCGGCGCTAGGTACTACTTCCGACGCTAATTACTACTTCTGACGCTAGGTACTACTGCCGACATTAGATACTACTTCCGACGCTAGATACTACTACCGACACTAGATACTACTTCTGACGCTACGTACTACTTCCGACGCTAGGTACTACTTCCGGCGCTAGGTACTACTTCCGACGTAGCTGTTCATGTTCACGGTTTCTAAAAATCTGAAATAAATATCATAAAGGTGAATGTTACAGCAATAAATATCAAGTATATGGTCAAAATAAATACAACCACGAGCAAATACAGAGTCTAAAAACACAGGAAATATTACAAATACACTTATATAATAAAATACAAAATTAATTTGTCTGGATGATGAATTAAAAAGCTGCACATTAATTAAAGTATTTAAAAAAATGTATAAATTATAGAAAAATATAGAGCAATAGTATAACTGTTACTATGACGACTGAACTGAACATTAATGAACAGAGAAGAAACTTTGTCTGTTACGTCATATAAATAAAGTAATGAGAAAATAAAATAGTAATAATAATAATTAAAACTGCAAGCAGTGATAAAGGCCCTCGCCACCCTTGCGACCGCGGGGTTCACGCGACCGTGGAGTTCGCGCTTCTCGTTCCCGCTTACATCGCCCCTCCCACCAAAATCAGCGACTGAGTAATACTACTCCATTCATTCCAATGAGAGCATTTATGACATTTTCACACCTGCACGGTTGGAAATAGAGGTATGTCTTCATTGGCTTTTTTGTTCAGTATGATGAGTGGAATATGTGTACCAAATTTCAATGGTTTATGACAAAGTAAATATTTTTTTCTTCCCATTTAACCAAAACCCATGTATTTCAATGAGAAATGTCGGTCGTTGCCATGGCAACACACTTGGAAATAGAGGTATGTTCCCATTGGCTTTTTTGTTCAGTATGGTGATAGGGATGTCCATGCCAAATTTCAAATGTTTTTGAAAAAGTAAAATTTTTTGGTCCCATTCAAAATTTCAAGGGGGCGCTGTGGAGCAATATAATGTCTAAAAATTTTAAATTGTATGTCTATGCATTCAGATCAAGATTTTGAACAAATCGTATATTAATGCCGGAAATAGGACACTGCATGTTTGAGTTACATACGATTTAATACTTCAAAAAAATGGCTTTTTTCTTACAAGGCTGGCCACACCCACATTTTATGACTTAGAAAAATCCAAGTGAGTCGTCTTTAATCCCACATGGGTCTAGTTCATTTTGACCAATTTGCAAGTTTGTTGAATGAAAATCCATGGTGTAAAAAATCCAAATGTGAGAGTTAAAATTTCAAAAAAATTGGTTTCTGCGCACAATGGCCGACTTCCTGTAGGGTTTAGGGTGAGGTCATAATATAATTTTTTACTTGTCTTGACATGTTCTATGATTGTTTCAAATTTAATTTGTCTACGATGAAAAAGGTCTCTCATTGCCGTAATGTATTTTGAACTTGAGAGGTGGCGCTACTGAGTCATTTTGAAACATTAATTTTTTTGCACATTAAAATACACATTTTTTCACCAACCTTGAATTTTGGGTCATAGTTGGATTAGTGCAGAGCATCTATTTAGTCGACAACAAAGTCCAGTACTCTGAACCCCATTCATTTCAATGACACATTTCTGACCATTTCCACGGTTACCACGGTAACATAGTTACAAATAGAGGTATGTTCTAAATTGGCTTTTTTGTTCAGTATGTCAAGCCACATGTCCATGCCAAATTTGTAATGTTTATGACAAACTAATTTTTTTTGTCCATTCAAAAATTCAAGGGGGCGCTGTGGAGCAATGTAATGTCCGACTTATGTAAATTGTATGCCTTTGTGTTCAAATCAACATTTTGAACAAAACGTATATTAATGCCGGGAAATAGGACCCTGCATATCTGAGTTACGCGCAATTTAAAATTTCAAAAAATGGCTTTTTTTCTTAGCAGGCTTGCCACGCCCACAATTTTATGATATAGAAAAATCCAAGTTAGTCGAATATAATCCCACATGGGTCTAGTTCATTTGGACCAATTTCCAAGTTTCTTGAATGAAAATCCAGGGCGTAAAAAATCCAAACGTGAGAGTTAAAATTTCAAAAAAATTGGGTTCCGCCCACAATTACCAACTTCCTGTAGGGTTTAGGGTGGGTCATAATATAATTTTTTACTTGTCTTGACATGTTCTATGGTTCTACCAAATTTCATTTGTCTACGATGAAAAAGGTCTCTCATTGCCGTAATGTTTTTTGATTTTTGAGGTGGCGCTGTTGAGTCATTTTAAATCATTAATTTTTTTTGCCCAAAAAAATATTAATTTTTTTCACCAACCTTGAATTTTGGGTCCAATCAAATTTAGTTTTCATTAATGTTCAGGGGGTCAAAAATGGCTTCGAAGTCGCAAGTATAATAATAATAATAATAATTAAAACTGCAAGCAGTGATAAAGGCCCTCGCCACCCTTGCGACCGCGGGGTTCACGCGACCGTGGAGTTCGTGCTTCTCGTTCCCGCTTACATCGCCCCTCCCACAAAATCAGCGACTGAGTAATACTACTCCATTCATTCCAATGAGAGCATTTATGACATTTTTTCACACCTGCAAGGTTGGAAATAGAGGTATGTCTTCATTGGCTTTTTTGTTCAGTGTGATGAGTGGAATATGTGGACCAAATTTCAATGGTTTATGACAAAGTAAATATTTTTTCTTCCCATTTAACAAAACCCATGTATTTCAATGAGAAATGTCTGTCGTTGCCATGGCAACACACTTGGAAATAGAGGTATGTTCCCATGGCTTTTTTGTTCAGTATGGTGATAGGGATGTCCATGCCAAATTTCAAATGTTTTTGAAAAAGTAAAATTTTTTTGGTCCCATTCAAATTTTCAAGGGGGCGCTGTGGAGCAATATAATGTCTAAAAATTTTAAATTGTATGTCTATGCATGCATTCAGATCAAGATTTTGAACAAATCGTATATTAATGCCGGGAAATAGGACGCTGCATGTTTGAGTTACGTACGATTTAATACTTCAAAAAATGGCTTTTTTCTTACAAGGCTGGCCACACCCACATTTGATAACTTAGAAAAATCCAAGTGTCTCGTCTTTAATCCCACATGGGTCTAGTTCTATTTGACTAATTTGCAAGTTTGTTGTATGAAAATCCATGGCGTAAAAAATTCAAACGTGAGAGTTAAAAATTAAGAAAAAATGGGGTTCCGCCCACAATGGCCGACTTCCTGTAGGGTTTAGGGTGGGGTCATAATATAATTTTTTACTTGTCTTGACATGTTCTATGGTTCTCCCAAATTTTCATTTGTCTACCATGAAAAAGGTCTGTCATTGCCGTAATGTATTTTGAACTTTGAGGTGGCGCTATTGACTCATTTTGAAGCATTCATTTTTTTCCACATTAAAATATTAAATTTTTTGGCAACCTTGAATTTGGGGTCATAGTTTGGATTAGTGCAGAGCATCTATTTAGTCGACAACAAAGTCCAGTACTCTGAACCCCATTCATTTCAATGACACATTTATCATGTTACCACGGTAACATAGTTGCAAATAGAGGTATGTTCTCATTGGCTTTTTTGTTCAGTATGTGAAGCCAGATGTCCATGCCAAATTTCAAATGTTTTTGACAAAGTAATTTTTTTTGGTCCCATTCAAAAGTTCAAGGGGCGCTGTGGAGCAATGTAATGTCTGATGTATGTAAATTGTATGTCGTTGCGTTCAGATCAACATTTTCAACAAAACGTACATTAATGCCGGGGAAATGGGACGCTGCATGTCTCAATTATTCGCAATCCAAAACTTAAAAAATGGCTTTTTTCTTGGCAGGCTGGCCACACCCACATTTTATGACAGAAAAAAATCCAAGACAAACACCTTTAATCCCATATGGCTGTAGTTCATTTTGACCAATTTCCAAGTTTCTAGAATGAAAATCCATGGCGTAAAAAATTCAAAAGTGACATTTAAAATTTGGAAAAAAATTGGGTTCCGCCCACAATGGCCGACTTCCTGTGGGGTTTAGGGTGGGGTCATAATATAATTTTTTTATTTGTTTTGACATGTTCTATGGTTCTACCAAATTCATTTGTCTACGATGAAAAAGGTCTGTCATTGCCGTAATGTATTTTGATTTTTGAGGGTGGCGCTACTGAGTCATTTTGAAGCATTAATTTTTTTGCCCAAAAAAATAATTAATTTTTCACCAACTTTGAATTTTGGGTCCAATCAAATTTAGTTTTCATTAATGTTCAGGGGGTCAAAAATGGCTTCGAAGTCGCAAGTATAATAATAATAATAATAATAATAATTAAAACTGCAAGCAGTGATAAAGGCCCTCGCCACCCTTGCGACCGCGGGGTTCACGCGACCGCGGGGTACACGCCACCGCGGAGTTTGCGCCCCTCGTTCCCGCGTACATCGCCCCTCCCACCAAAATCAGCGACTGAGTAATACTACTCCATTCATTCCAATGAGAGCATTTATGACATTTTCACACCTGCACGGTTGGAAATAGAGATATGTCTTCATTGACTTTTTTGTTCAGCATGATGAGTGGAATATGTGTACCGAATTTCGATGGTCTATGACAAAGTAAATTTTTGTCATCCCAGTTAACCAAAACCCATGTATTTCAATGAGAAATGTCGGTCGTTGCTATGGCAACACACTTGCAATTAGAGGAATGTTCTTATTGGCTTTTTTGTTCAGTATGTCAATCTAGATGGCCATGTCAAATTTCAAATGTTTATGGCAAAGTAATTTTTTTCAGTTCAATTCAAAAGTTCAAGGGGGCGCTGTGGAGCCATGTAATTTCTGACTTGTGTAAATTGTATGTCGTTGCGTTCATATCAACATTTTGAACAAAACGTATATTAATGCCGGGAAATAGGACCCTGTCTGTCTGAGTTATGGGCATTTTAATATAAAAAAAAAAGGCTTTTTTCTTTGACGGCTGGCCACACCCACAATTTATGACGTTGAAAAATCCAAGACAGTCGCCTCTATTCCCACATGGCCCTATTTCATTTTGACCAATTTGTAAGTTTCTTGAATGAAAATCCATGGCGTAAAAAAATCCAAATGTAATAGTGAAAATAAATGGCCGACTTCCTGTAGGGTTTAGGGTGGGGTCATAATATAATTTTTTACTTGTCTTGACATGTTCTATGATTGTACCAAATTTCATTTGTCTACGATGAAAAAGGTCTGTCATTGCCATAATGCATTTTGAAATCTGAGGTGGCGCTACTGAGGCATTTTGCAACATAAATTTTTTTATACATCAAATTACACATTTTTTCACCAACCTTGAATTTTGGGTCATAGTTGGATTAGTGCAGAGCATCTATTTAGTCGACAACAAAGTCCAGTACTCTGAACCCCATTCATTTCAATGAGACATTTCTGACCATTTCCACGGTTACCACGGTAACATAGTTACAAATAGAGGTATGTTCTCATTGGCTTTTTTGTTCAGTATGTCAAGCCACATGTCCCTGCCATATTTCAAATGTTTATGACAAAGTAAATTTTTTGGTCCCATTCAAAAGTTCAAGGGGGCGCTGTGGAGCAATGTAATGTCTAACCTATGTAAATTGTATATGTATGTACTCAGATCAAGATTTTGAACAAAATGTATATTAATGCCGGGAAATAGGACAATGCAGGTTTGAGTTACGTACAATTTAATACTTGAAAAAATTGATTTTTTTTTTGCAGGCTGGCCACGCCCACATTTTATGATGTAGAAAAATCCAAGACAGTCGCCTGTAATCCCACATGGGTGTAGTTTATTTTCACCAATTTGCAAGTTTCTTGAATGAAAATCCACAGCGTAAAAAATCCAAACGTGAGAGTTAAAATTTCAAAAAAATTGTGTTCTGCCCACAATGGCCGACTTCCTGTAGGGTTTAGGGTGGGGTCATAATATAATTTTTTACTTGTCTTGACATGTTCTATGGTTCTACCAAATTTCATTGTGTCTACGATGAAAAAGGGCCTGTCATTGCCGTAATGTTTTTTTGATTTTTGAGGTGGCGCTGTTGAGTCATTTTGATACATTAATTTTTTTCCCCATAAAAAATAATTAATTTTTCACCAACCTTGAATTTTGGGTCCAATAAACCTGACTTTTCGTTAACGTTCAGGGGGTCAAAAATTGGTTCAATTTGGCAACCAAAATAAGAATAATAATAATAATAATAATAATAATGGAAACTCATTTTTTTTCCCCCTTTTTTTTCTCCTAAACCATAAAAGCTACAGTCATGTGACTTTCTCACATTGTGCCCCATCACAAATAAGGCCCTTGTGAATTTTTCACAAGTCCACGACAAATCGATTGTCTTCTACGAATTTTTGAAAATGAAATTTGAAGAGGGCGCTAGAGAGCCATTTTGTGAGATAAAGCCATGATTTGCATATCATTGTGTTCAGCTCAGAAATGTGCATAAACGCTGTATTAGCGTTTTCCCAACAAAAAATGTGTGAAAGAGAAATATTTTATTGAAATATTCCAAAAATTGCGATTTTGTATAAAATTCACCATGACCACACCCAAAGTCATATTCAAATATAATTGATGATCTTTAATCTCACATGGGTTTAGTGGGTTTTGACCAAATTTGAAGTGTTTGTGATGAAAACTGTGTGCGAGGAGATGTCCTGAATGTGAGGGTGTGCGCTTTTGTCATCACCGGTTTTGATCCAATATGGCCGACTTCCCTGTACATTTTAGGGCGGGGCCATAATATCATTTTTTGTCATGTCCCGACATGTTCTATTTTTTGATGCGAGTCTCAGATTTTTCAGTCGACTTTTTTCCGAGTCGGGCTCCCATAGGCCCAATGAAAATCAAAGTTTGAGGTGGCGCTACCGAGTCGTCTTTCGTTATTTTTGTTCGCGGTCTTCGGTGACAATTAGAGCTTGGCGAGTTTCTAATTTTTGACACCACTCACTGGCATGTCGGGGGCGTGTTAACCACTTGATTTTTGCCATTTTCCCCCCCCCCCGTTTCGGACGCGGTTTTAATGAGTCCCTCGCCGGGACGTTGTCTCCGCTCGGGCCTAATAATAATGGAAATTTTTTTTTTCAACCATTTTTTATCTCCTAAACCATAAGTGCTACAGTCTTGTGACTTTCTCACTTTGTGCCCCATCACAAATAAGGCTCCTGTGATTTTTTCACAAGTCCACGACAAATCGATTGTCTTCTACGAATTTTTTAAAATGAAATTTGAAGAGGGCGCTAAGGAGTCATTTTGTGAGATAAAGCCATGATTTGCATATCATTGTGTTCAGCTCACACATGTGCATAAACGCTGTATTAGCGTTTTCCCAACAAAAAATGTGTGAACGAGAAATATTTTATTGAAATATTCCAAAAATTGCGATTCTGTATAAAATTTCGCCATGACCACACCCAAAGTCATATTCAAATATAATTGATGATCTTTAATCTCACATGGGTTTAGTGGGTTTTGGCCAAATTTGAAGTGTTTGTGATGAAAACTGTGCGAGGAGATGTCCTGAATGTGAGGGTGTGCGCTTTTGTCGTTCCCGGTTTTGATCCAATATGGCCGACTTCCTGTACATTTTAGGGCGGGGCCATAATATCATTTTTGTCATGTCCCGACATGTTCTATTTTTGATGCGAGTTTCAGATTTTTTACGTCGACTTTTTTTTTCCGAGTCGGGCTCCCATAGGCCCAATGAAAATCAAAGTTTGAGGTGGCGCTACTGAGTCGTCTTTGGTTATTTTTTTTTCGCGCGGTCTTCGGTGACAATTAGAGCTTGGCGAGTTCTAATTTTTGACACCACTCACTGGCATGTCGGGGCGTGTTAACCACTTGATTTTTGCCATTTTCCCCGTTTCGGACGCGGTTTAATGAGTCCCTCGCCGGGACGTTGTCTCCGGCTCGGGCCTAATAATAATTAAAACTGCAAGCAGTGATAAAGGCCCTCGCCACCCTTGCGACCGCGGGGTACACGCCACCGCGGAGTTCGCGCTTCTCGTTCCCGCTTCTCGTTCCCCGCTTCTCGTTCCCGCTTACATCGCCCCTCCCACCAAAAACAGCGACTGAGTAATACTACTCATTCATTCCAATGAGAGCATTTATGACATTTTCACGCCTACACGTTTGGAAATAGAGGTATGTCTTCATTGGCTTTTTTGTTCAGTATGATGAGTGGAATATGTGTACCAAATTTTGATGATCTATGACAAAGTGATTTTTTTTCATCCCAGTTAACCAAAACCCATGTATTTCAATGAGAAATGTCGGTCGTTGCCGTGGCAACGCACTTGCAAATAGAGGTATGTTCTCATTGGCGTTTTTGTTCAGTATGGAGATAGGGAGGTCCATGCCAAATTTCAAATGTTTTTGAAAAAGTAAAATTTTTGGGTTCAATTCAAAATTTCAAGGGGCGCTGTGGAGCAATGGATTGTCTCAGCTATGTAAACTGTATATCATTACATTCAGATGAACATTGTGACCAAAATGTATATTAATGCCGGTTAGCAGGACACTGCATGTTTGAGTTAGGTGCAATTCAATAATTCAAAAAACGCAGTATTTCTTCGCATGTTGGCCACGCCCACACATGACTTAGAAAAATCCAAGTGAGTCGCTTTTAATCCCACATGGGTCTAGTTTATTTAGACCAATTTGCAAGTTTGTTGAATGAAAATCCATGGCGTAAAAAATCCAAACGTGAGAGTTAAAATTTCAAAAAAATTGTGTTCCGCCCACAATGGCCGACTTCCTGTAGGGTTTAGGGTGGGGTCATAATATAATTTTTTACTTGTCTTGACATGTTCTATGGTTGTACCAAATTTCATTTGTCTACGATGAAAAAGGTCTCTCATTGCCGTAATGTATTTTGAAATTTGAGGTGGCGCTATGGATCAATATGAATATAATTTATTTTTCACCAAGCTTCAATTTTAGGTCATAGTTGGATTAGTGCAGAGCATCTATTTAGTCGACAACAAAGTCCAGTACTCTGAACCCCATTCATTTCAATGACACATTTATGACGTTACCTCGGTAACATAGTTGTAGATAGAGGTATGTTCTTATTGGCTTTTTTGTTCAGTATTTAAAGGTGGGTGGATGTCCCAAATTTCACATGTCTATGAAAAACTTTGCCAAAAAATGAATGGGGGTTGTAAGGGGGCGCTAGCGTGTCATTTTTGAATATTTTTGCTAACAAACTTCAAAATAACACATTTTTCACCAACCTTTAATTTTGGGTCCAATAAAATTGACTTTTCGTTAATGTTCACGGGGTCAAAAATGGCCTGGACCAAAATAATAAAGAAGCAGAATAATAATGGAAACTGATTTTCCACCCATTTTTTTTCTCCTAAACCATAAAAGCTACAGTCATGTGACTTTCTCACATTGTGCCCCATCACAAATAAGGCCCCTGTGAATTTTTTCACAAGTCCACGACAAATCACTTGTCTTCTATGAATTTTTGAAAATGAAATTTGAAGAGGGCGCTAGAGAGCCATTTTGTGAGATATAGCCATGATTTGCATATCATTGTGTTCAGCTCACAAATGTGCATAAACGCTGTATCAGCGTTTTCCCAACGAAAAATGTGTGAACGAGAAATATTTTATTGAAATATTCCAAAAATTGCGAATTTCTTGAAAATTCCCCATGACCACACCCAAAGTCATATTCAAATATAATTGATGATCTTTAATCTCACATGGGTTTAGTGGGTTTTGGCCAAATTTGAAGTGTTTGTGATGAAAACTGTGCGAGGAGATGTCCTGAATGTGAGGGTGTGCGCTTTTGTCGTTCCCGGGTTTGATCCAATATGGCCGACTTCCTGTACATTTTAGGGCGGGGCCATAATATCATTTTTTTCATGTCCCGACATGTTCTATTTTTTTATGTGAGTTTCAGATTTTTAGGTCGACATTTTTCCAAGTTGGGCTCCCATTTGCCCCATGTCAATCAAAGTTCAAGGGGGCGCTGTGGAGCAATGTAATATCTGACTTATGTAAATTGTATGTCCGTGCGTTCAGTTCAACATTTTGAACAAAACGTATATTAATGCCGGGAAATACGACTCCGCATTTCTGAGTTATGCGCTTTTTATAAGTTAAAAAAATTGCTTTTTTATTAGCAGGCTGACCACGCCCACATTTTATGACTTAGAAAAATCGAAATGAGTCGCCTTCAATCCCACATGGGTCTAGTTCATTTGGACCAATTTCCAAGTTTCTTGAATGTACATCCATGGTGTAAAAAATTCAAACGTGACAGTTAAACTTTCAAAAAAATTGTGTTCCGTCCACAATGGCCGACTTCCTGTAGGGTTTAGGGTGGGGTCATAATATATTTTTTTACTTGTCTTGACATGTTCTATGGTTCTACCAAATTTCATTTGTCTACGATGAAAAAGGTCTGTCATTGCCGTAATGTATTTCGATTTTTGAGGTGGCGCTATTGAGTCATTTTGAAAGTGTAATTTTTTTGACCATGAAAATAATTAATTTTTCACCAGTCTTGAATTTTGGGTCCAATAAAATTGAGTTTTCGTTAACGTTCAGGGGGTCAAAAATGGATTTGAAGTCGCGACCAAAATAATAATAAGAAGAAGAAGAAGAAGAAGAAGAATAATAATAATGGAAACTGATTTTCGAACCATTATTTTTCTCCTAAACCATAAAAGCTACAGTCATGTGACTTTCTCACATTGTGCCCCATCACAAATAAGGCCCCTGTGAATTTTTTCACAAGTCCACGACAAATCACTTGTCCACTACGAATTTTTGAAAATGAAATTTGAAGAGGGCGCTAGAGAGTCATTTTGTGAGATAAAGCCATGATTTGCATATCATTGTGTTCAGCTCACAAATGTGCATAAACGCTGTATTAGCGTTTTCCCAACAAAAAATGTGTGAAAGAGAAATATTTTATTGAAATATTCCAAAATTTGCAATTTTGTATAAAATTCCCCATGACCACACCCAAAGTCATATTCAAATATAATTGATGATCTTTAATCTCACATGGGTTTAGTGGGTTTTGGCCAAATTTGAAGTGTTTGTGATGAAAACTGTGCGAGGAGATGTCCTGAATGTGAGGGTGTGCGCTGTTTTCGTCACCGGGTTTGATCCAATATGGCCGACTTCCTGTACATTTTAGGGCGGGGCCATAATATCATTTTTGTCATGTCCCGACATGTTCTATTTTTTGATGCGAGTCTCAGATTTTTCAGTCGACTTTTTTCCGAGTCGGGCTCCCATAGGCCCAATGAAAATCAAAGTTTGAGGTGGCGCTATCGAGTCGTCTTTCGTTATTTTTTTTCGGGGTCTTCGGTGACAATTAGAGCTTGGCGAGTTCTAATTTTTGACACCACTCACTGGCATGTCGGGGCGTGTTAACCACTTGATTTTTGCCATTTTCCCCGTTTCGGACGCGGTTTTAATGAGTCCCTCGCCGGGACGTTGTCTCCGGCTCGGGCCTAATAATAATGGAAATTTTTTTTTCCACCATTTTTTTTCTCCTAAACCATAAGTGCTACAGTCATGTGACTTTCTCACATTGTGCCCCATCACAAATAAGGCTCCTGTGATTTTTTTCACAAGTCCACGACAAATAGCTTGCCTTCTACGAATTTTTAAAAATGAAATTTGAAGAGGGCGCTAGAGAGTCAATTTGTGAGATAAAGCCATGATTTGCATATCATTGTGTTCAGCTCACAAATGTGCATAAACGCTGTATTAGCGTTTTCCCAACAAAAAATGTGTGAACGAGACATATTTTATCGAAATATTCCAAAAATTGCAATTTTGTATAAAATTCACCCTGACCACACCCAAAGTCATATTCAAATATAATTGATGATCTTTAATCCCACATGGGTTTAGTGGGTTTTGGCCAAACTTGAAGTGTTTGTGATGAAAACTGTGCGAGGAGATGTCCTGAATGTGAGGGTGTGCGCTTTTGTCGTTCCCGGGTTTGATCCAATATGGCCGACTTCCTGTACATTTTAGGGCGGGGCATAATTTCATTTTTGTCATGTCCCGACATGTTCTATTTTATGATGCGAGTTTCAGATTTTTACGTCGACTTTTTTCTGAGTCGGGCTCCCATAGGCCCCATGAAAATCAAAGTTTGAGGTGGCGCTACCGAGTCGTCTTTCGTTATTTTTTTTCGCGGTCTTCGGTGACAATTAGAGCTTGGCGAGTTCTAATTTTTGACACCACTCACTGGCATGTCGGGGCGTGTTAACCACTTGATTTTTGCCATTTTCCCCGTTTCGGACGCGGTTTTAATGAGTCCCTCGCCGGGACGTTGTCTCCGGCTCGGGCCTAATGATATATTGATGATTAGAAATAACACCTATGATTATGATAATAAGAACTACTAATGATCATTATATATAAATATAAACCCAGAGGTAACAGTGAGAATATAAAAATAATAGTTTTTCTTCTGTTTTGTAAAATTATCTGTAATTGGTGTTTTGGTTTTTTTTTTTTTTTTTTTTTTTCTTGTGTTTATTGATCTTTACATGTGGAATTAGGCATAAATAAGTTTAACAAGTTCTGTGTATGTGACTGTGATAATGTAATAAACTGACTACTACTACTACTACTACTACAAAGCAATAATGACCTAAAATTGAAACGATGGCACTTTCTCGCCTAAATTACCAAATTCCCAGTGTCCTTGAATGCACCACGGACGGCAGCAGAGTGTAAATGCAAATTCCTCTGGTCCGTGAACGCATCAGCAAAGCGAACGAAGGAAACAGACCTGATTAAATCCGGATTGATGCGATACGAACTACAAATACTTATAATAACGATAGTAACTCACGTTCTCGAGGACACGTGACACTTCTACGTGAAATAAAAGACGAAAAACAAAGTCGGGAAAGGTGCAAAAAAACTGAAAACTACTAAAGGTTCTGCAGGTGACTTGTGATTGGTCGAGGAGTGAGGAGGGTGATCACGGATTGGTCGAGATGGTGCGGAACTGGAATGTCCCAATAATGAAAAACGAAAGAAAAGTATTGAAAACAAAACAGATAATATGGATAAAATGAGACAGTTATGAACAGACGGAGACGAGGGCGAGGGGGGGGGGGGGGGCGGGGGGGGGGGGGGAGGCGGGTGATGAACGCTCGCTGTCAGCGCAGATAAGACGAGACAAATTCTTCGCACAGGGACACAACTAAGATCGATGGTGGGCCGTCGGTGGAGGAAGGTGCGAGTGCGCTGCCCAAGGTCATGTGATTTATACAGATCTACGACATTTTCCCAAAATTACAGCTCAGGAAACGCAACGACAGGACGGTAAACGAGAGGAGAGCAGCGAGACGCGAAGAATCGAGACATCAGACGATACGAAAGCACGAAACACTTCAAATTTCTATAATAGTTCCACGATGGAGCTGGATCTACTGCACGTCAGAGCTAGTTTAAGACTCTACTGCAAATTTATGCCAAAAAAACCAAATCTTTACCCAAAAAGTTGAGAATAAAACGTCAAAACTGGCAAACGAGAAGCAAAACAGAACATTTAACACAATAAAAAAGCTGGAAATGTCTTTTTTTCTCTGGTTTTACATGTTTGAAAATGATAAAAATCCACTTCCACAGCTACAAACCTGCCCCGTTAATCACTATATTGATTAATCGTTCAATATTTGAAAGCTGAAATGATATTTTTTTTGCATAACTGCGTCATTTTTGTCATTTTTTGGGGCTAAATGCTCAAATTTAAGCCATAAAAGTTTGAATTAATCACTTCTGATGCTGTTTAGTTATTGCAGCTCATGATTTTTTAACAATATTGTCGATTTTGAACCGTTTTTGTGGTTTAAATAGCTCTGGGATTGTTGCGTCAGTGGCGTAGATGAGTTTTAATATTATCGTTTAGCGTTTAAGCTTAAATTTAATGTGTAAAGTCCTTAAAATGTTGCGTTTATCCTGATTATCCTCACAAGAATAAGACCACAGCATAAAGAAATGACGTATTTTGATGAGTTTATTTTCGCTGTGGTATCAAAAATTCCTTCGTACCGAAATAGAGTTGTAAATTTCGCGTCATGACGACAGTAAATTATAAAAACTGAGCAGCGGGATTATTGACAGATTGCATTGAGTTGTGGCCAAGGCGGCTCAATAGTTATGTAATATTTCTTGAGGGTTGTTGTGAGGAGTGGGTGAGTGTTTGTGCACAGGGCAGAAAGAGGAGGGGGTAGGAAGGGAACGAGGGAACGAGGGAAGGAGGGAAGGAAGGAGGGAGGGGGCAAACAAGACAGGCATCAAACTGAGTCCAATTATAGTGACCCGACCCTCACTGCGGCTGCAAACAGTGGGGATTTTGGCACCAAATCTGCAGCTTTACGTGCAAAAAAGGAGGAAAAATGTCACACTAAGACGTGGCTGAGTTACCAGTGTGATCCTGTCCTAAAATAGCCTCTGACACTTGAGCATGTGCAGGATTTTCAGGTGGTTTTATGAAATTTCGTGCATCATTTAGGGTTTTTATGTGAGTTGAATGGACAAAAAGTGAAGTTCCAGTCACTACATTGTCAGTCCTTCGCTTTTACTCTGAGTCAGTCCAGTATCGTGCAGTTCTCGTGGATATTTGTACCTTTATAAAGTATTTGTACCTTTATAAAGTCGCTCCACGTCGTCCACGCAGCCCCTCGGTCCTGTCTCCCTCACCCAGACTCCTGCGCTCCGAGTGCGCACCAGCCTCGCATCCTGCCCGCTCTTCTCGCTGCTGCGGTTTCTCTCTTCTGCGACTTCTCCGCTCTTCCCCCTCGCGCACCGGTGACATTCTGCTCAATGCGCGGCGTCCCGACTCCCCGCAGGACCGGCAGCAGCTGCGGCGGAGGAGGAGGAGGAAGAGGAGGGGTCCGGGCGGTTCATAAGGTCCTCATCGCTTCGCTGGACAGTGGTTCCAACTTCCACGGAGCGTTTTCAGACTTGTGCCGCGCATGGAGGAGAGGAAAGAGGGGAGGAAAGAGGAGAAGAGGAGCGGAGGTTGTTTCCAGGGTTGGTCCAGGGAGATGTCAGCGGCGCCTCACCGTCCAAACCTGCAGCACAAAGCCCGGGGGAGAGGTCCATGGCGCGCGTAAAAGTCAGATCCTCCGCTGTTTCCCGGTGGAGCTCCGCGCGTCGTCTGCGTCAGGCTCGATCTGAGACTCTGCTCCTCTCTCTCTCTCTCTCTCTGTCTCTCTCCTGAGCTCCCTCTCTTCCTCTCCTCTCTCAGCCCTCCTCCTCTTCCTCCTCTTCCTCCTCCTCTCAGACTCTTTCTCACACAAACCTCTTTACGCACCGCGTCTCTGCGCCGGGATCAAACCTGAAAACACTAAACACGGAGCTGAAAGAAAAGAAGAAAAGAAGAAAAGAGAAAAGAGGAGCAGAGATTCTTCCACCGCAGGAACCACTGCATCTGGAAATATGAGGAAATAAGAGAAACGCATGAAGTATTAGAAGTACTGGAAGTATTTTTGTACTTTTGACACATTTGAACAGTGACGTGGAAAGTTTATATGAAAAATGTTTGAAATTAAAAAAAAAAAAACAGCTGCAGGAAGTGAAAGAAAATTAAGAAAAGTGGAAGTAGAATCAGTAGTAGTAGTACTAGTAGTAGTTATTGTAGTAATAGTAGTAGTAGTAGTTATTGTAGTAGTTATCATAGTAGTAGTTATTGTAGTAGAAGAGGAGGAGGAGTTATTGTACTAACAGTAATAGTAGTAGTACTTATTGTAGTAGTTATCATAGTAGTAGTAGTAAGAGGGGGAGGGGGAGCAGTAGTTGTAGTAGTAGTGATAGTGGTAGTAGTACTTATTGTAGTAGTTATCGTAGTAGTAGTAGTTGGAGGAGGAGGAGCAGTAGTTGTAGTAGTAGTGATAGTGGTAGTAATAGTTATTGTAGTAACAGTAGTAGTAGTAGTACTAGTGGTAGTAGTTATTGTAGTAGTTATTGTAGTAGAAGAGGAGGAGGAGTAATCGTAGTAGCAGTAATAGTAGTAGTACTTATTGTAGTAGTTATAGTAGTATTAGTAGGAGGAGGGGAAGCAGTAGTTGTAGTAGTAGTGACAGTGGTAGTTATTGTAGTAGTAGTAGTAGTAGTAGTACTAGTAGTAGGAGGAGGGGGAGCAGTAGTTGTAGTAGTGATAGTGGTAGTTATAGTAGTAGTAGTAGTTATAGTAGTAGTAGTAGTAGTAGTAGTAGTAGTAGTAGTAGTATTAGACTGATAGTCCCTCTCTTGTCCTTCCATCCTCTGACACTTGTCCCATGTGAAAAATCTTGGTGTTATAAGTGACATTTCTTTTAGGTTTGAAGTAAATCAGCTCAGTGGTTAAAACGAGTTTTTTTCAGCTCAGACTCATAGTGAAGGTTAGGGTTAGGGTTAGTCGAACTTTTCCTCACGTCATGTGGAGAGACCAGTCCAAATGTTTATTACTTCACGGCTGGACTATTGTAATTCTCTGTGTGTCGGTCTTGACGTGTCCTCCATCCGCCGCCTGCAGCTTCTGTCTGGTAAAACACGTTCTGATCACATGACTCCTGTGCTGCAGAGTCTGCACTGGCTTCTAGTGTTTTTTAGAATTAAATTCAAAATCTTTTCTGTGTTTTTGTGTAGTTTTTGTGTGTTTTTGTGTGTTTTTCTGTGTGTTTTAGTGTGTTTTCCTGTGTGTTTCTCTGTGTGCGTCCACAGCAGACATAAAGATGCTTCGCTCAAACTTCTTCACTCGTTTCCAGTTTTGTTTCTGGCGGCACATTAACGCTCAGAGTGTGTGAGAGTGTGTGAGAGTGTGTGAGAGTGTGTGAGTGTGTGTGAGAGTGTGTGAGAGTGTGTTATTTTTAATGAAGCATCGTCACATCAGCTGCTCTGCTCCGTCTAATTTGCCCGAATGTCGTGTCTGACGTTCGGTTCAGATTTTTGTCGCTCGTTTTGCTCGTAGCCGTGAAAATGTAGAAGTTAGATGCAGAATAATGAACATCCACAATGAAAACACAGATTTAAACTGTGGAAAAAGTTAAAAAAAAGAGCTTGTTTGTTCCTTTTCTGGAGGCGGTGTTTCATTTTCTGACAATATTATACAAATATCTTGGAAAAATGGTCTAAAAATGAAATAAAAAGGCGATATTTTCACTCTTATGTTGATTAAAATGGCTGTAGTCCTGAACAGAAACTGAGACAGACTCACCAGACCCATCGACTCATCGGCTCCAATTCACTTTGTATCGAGAAACGTCGCCTCTGTCTCTGAAACTGCTGCAATTTTAGTTTTAACTCGTTCGACATGGTCCTCGTTTTTATGCACAAAGTGATTTAAAGTGTTAAATCACAAAACAACAAATCAAAACATAAATAATCATCGTAAAAGTAACATTAACAGAGAAAAGTGCAAAATAAAAACCTTCAGTCAAATACAGCAAAACCGAAAAAGGTCTGGACTTAAACATCGTCAAAGTCGAGTCTGTGTCACATCTACAGGAAGTGTGTCATGATCCATGCTTCCCTGCTCCTGCCTCCTGTGTCTCCTCCCCCTCCCTCACCTGACTCCAGAGCTGGGTGGGGCCCTGGCTCCTCCCACACTCACCTGCAGCTCATCAGGGCAATCAACACACCTGCAGGAGGATAAAAGGAGCCAGGACCCAGCTCTCTGGACCAGGTCGTCTGATCTTCACTGTGTGTCTTCGTGCTGCTCACTGTTGGTCCTCGTGTCTCTGCTGTGCGTCCTGCCCGTGTCCTGCCCGTGTCCTGTCTCTGTTCTCCGACCCTGTCTCCCGGTACCGGCTGTGTTTCCCGTCTCGTGTCTTCCCTTCACCTCTGGACTCTGACCTGCACCCAGCTCCTCGTATGTTCTCCCGTCACCTGTGTTGTCTTGTGTCCTGTCAATAAACACCCCTAAACTTGCCCCGAGTCCCACATCTTTGGTCCGCCTCACACCCCACATTACGACAAAGTGAGAGATTTAAACTGAACAGAACTAAACTATGATTCACCAACCAGGACTAAACCAGAACTAAACCAGATTTAGACCTGGTTTAGTTCTGGTTTAGAGAGTGATGTTACCCACAGCGTTCAACTCGTCACACATGTGTCCTGTGTCAGGTGAAGTATTTCACACATGTGAAGGTTTAGTCCTGTTTTAGTCCTGGTTAAGTCCCGGTTTGGTCTCGGTTTGGTCCCGGGTTCAGTCCCGGTTTAGACCCGGTTTAGTCCCAGTTTAGTCCTAGTCCTGGTATCTCTGAGCCACAGGAGCCAGAGACACAGGACACATGTGTGAAGTACTTCATATAAATTGTGTCGTGTACCTGCTCTGGTCTCGATGAGCTTCATTTGACGAGTTGGACGCTGTGGGTAACATCACTCTCCCTTATTTCCCAAGATGGTTGCGAGTTCAATGCTCGGGCCTTTGCAGAGTTTGCATGTTCTGCCTGTGTGAGTCACATTCAGGCACTTCCTCAATAACCAAAAACACACAGAATCCTCCAGCGAAACAATCCCGACCGAGTCTGACTGAAGATCTGCAGAAATGTCGCTCTTTCTCTCTCTGTTTCGTTCTTTCTCCGTCTGTTTCGTTCTTTCTCCCTCTGCGTTCTCCTCGTGCTGTTTCTCGTACCTGGATAAATAAAGGTTAAATAAAAATAAAAGGTCCCCTGCTCCTGACAGTTTCGCAGCAGCTGAAGGATGAGTCTGATGCAAAGGACGATGTTTCCTCTGGGGGCGATAAAAAGCTCCTTAATCTCCAAAAACAACTGAAAAAAGATGAAGACGGAGGCAGATTCGGGGAGGACATCGTGAACTCGGATTTACATCTGTGACTAACTGAGCTGGATTTGTGCCGTTAAAGTAGCCCCTCTTACATAAACTCACAAGCTAGTTAACATTAGCCGACACTTTTAAGTTTGTTTCTCACGTTTTAAAAATCAAACTGTTAAATTTCTCGACGCTCGGATCGATCCACGCTCCGGAAAATGTGCTGTTTCAATCCATTTTGTGTTTTATTTTTGAGTTTTCAGACAATCTTTAAACTTTTTTGCGTTTTTTTTTTTTTTTTTTTGGCAGGGTTTGCTAATGTGTGCGCTGTGTCTCCATGGTAACTGCTGAACATTCGACCATAGAGATATATGCAGAACAACATCTCCGTGACGTCACTGCAAAGTATCGATGCAGAATGCTTTAAAAACTGGCTAATTTAGTTTGCCAGAACCTTAAAATGCAAAAATAAATAATTAAAAGAAGTTGAAGAATGTGGCAGATGCAGGTGGGTCACTGCTAACTCGGATTTAGCAAAAATACAGACTATTTTTATTTATTTTTAGGTTTTCGAGCAGGGAGCAGAGTGACCTGTCATGTGGATTTGTGCTTTTTTCACAAGCACAAATCCGACTGCGTAGCTTTCAACAAGAAGAAAATGCATTAAAGCTGCATTATGTAACTTTCCAGGTGGAGCGTAGGCCACTTACCTTTCTCCTGTTAGTGAATGTTCCACAATATGACATCAAACTTGTGTCTTATCGCCATGGAGACGAGCAGCTCAGAGATTAAGATTAAGAGTAAAACTGAGATTGATGCTTTTTATGACATACTGTGGAACATTCCTGTATCACCACATGATGACATCACAAGGTGGAACGGAGTGTTTTCAGTTTGAGAGAAGAACTCAGCCTAAATCTGCAAGTTTGTGTGTGTTAAACATGTGAAAATGAAACAAAAAAAACACAACTCCAGGTCTGTTTGTGACGAGGAAACATTAGAACAGATCAGAAAATAGCGTAAAATGTGCCATTTAAATTATGAAAGAAAGCAAACTATTATTATTATTTATTTATTTTTATTTATTTATTTATTTTAATGTATTAATTCATTTTATTTTGTATTATTTTTTTTATTATGTATTTATTCTTATTATTATTATTAATTTTAATGTATTCATTAAAAAAAAAAAAATATTATGTATTGTTTATTATTAGTAGTAGTAGTAGTTATTAGTAGTATTTTTTTTTTTTTTTATTTAATTTTTTGTATTATTCATTTATTCATTTCGAGCACAGACCAGCTCAGAAAACAGCGTCGTACGAGCACAAAATATTAAAAATAGAAATCCGGACTCTGTATCTGAGCAGTGTGGAGCAGGTTGCCGTGGGTTACAGACATTACCCTGAGCTTTATTCTACGGCTCGGTTCAAACGCTCGGTGCCAAATAGCACATCTGCTGCTGCCTCTCGCCACTCCAATCTAGTAAATTAAAATTCAGGGCAAAGCTGCGTGAGTTGAGCAGAACGTGGAGTGTGTGCGGCTCAGGTCGACGTCGGCGGCGCTGGTTTAAATCTCGGAGGGGGACAGCTGCTCGGAGCTTTGAGCCGGAGCAGAGGGATGGATTACCTGGATATGTGACCAGATTATACGACATGTCTGTACAACGCCAGCACCGACATCTATATGATCAGTCAGGAGGGATCCACACTGTGTCCGAAACGAGCTCGGAAAGAGGAAAAAGAGCCGTGTTTGTGTTTCCTGTTCGTTATAATCATGAATAAAACCAAGATGGACGGGACTGAGCTGTAGAGCCGCAACAAAAAACTTCAGACATTTCACAAAAACTCGAATAAAACTGAACCGGGATGGAAAAACGATCCAGATTTGTATTAAAACGACATGAGTTTGAATCAAAAACGAGCGGTTCATACTGTCCATCAGCGTTCTCTGGAAGTGTGATGCTAACTGAGGGCACTGCTCTTTCTGAAGCTTTAATCTGAGCTGTATTTGAGTTTGTTTGAGTGTTTCGTCACTGAATCGAATCCCGTTCTCGGCATGAACATCACTGGTACAGCAGAGGTTGGCGGTGCGATTCCAGCTCCTACAGATGAATGCTGCCGTTGTGTCCTTGAGCAAGACACTTAACTTCCCCAGTGTCGGTGCATATCACACAGTTTTCTGATCTGTTCTAATGTTTCCTCGCCACAAACAGACCTGGAGTTGTGTTTTTTTGTTTTATTCTCACGTTTAACTCACAAACGAACCTGCAGATTTAGGCTGAGTTCTTCTCTCAGACTGAAAACACTCTGTTCCACCTTGTGATGTCATCATGTGGTGATACAGGAAGTGCTCCACTGTGTTTTAAAAATCCACACACCTTAATTTCTTGAATCATTTGGTTGATTTCAACTCCTGGAATTGTCCCGTATCTCTTTGCGAACTAAAGGTAAAAGGAGCTGTTAACTTCTGTTGAAAACGACCACTTGATGACATCACAAGGTGGAACAGAGCGTTTTGAGCTTTGGAGACATTACCTGCTTTAATTTAGGACGTTTAAATCCATTTTGTTTGTGAGTTTTCAGACAATGTTAAAACCTTTTTATCAGTGTGTCTTCATGGTAACTGCTGAACATTCCACCATAGAGATACATGTAGAACACCCCCAAGTGATGTGACGTCACTGTATCGACGCAGAATGTTTTTGTTTTTTTTATTTAATCACAATCACAACTTTAAAAACTCGATTGTCAGTATCTTAAAAAGTAAATTGTCCTACAGTAAATTGTCAAATGTGAAAAAATATAAAGTTTTAACAAAAATCGAATGATAAATGGTTAAATCTTGGTTCAAATCGGATAAAAGAAGAAGAACTTTATATAAATGGACATAGCTAACAAGCTAGTTTCAAACAGAAGTGATCACGTGCACTTCCTGCTCCATCGACTCTGGCTCCAATTCACTTTCTATGTAAAAACTGTGAAAAAAAAGTCCAGAAAACACGATACTCGAGTTGACTTTTGTCCTAAATGCCACACGGAGCGAGATGTTCTGGACAGATACCATCAAATGCCAAATCCCGGTGACTTTACAATGAAAGAAAAGTCAAATGAAAACCGCTGGGAACAATATGTCACGAGCGAGATACAAACAGAGGCGAGTTTGACCCTTTTATTCAGCCGCAATAATGGAAACGAAAGGTTAGATTATGAATTTCACCAATTTATCCTTCGTAAAGTTACATTTAAAGCTGCTGTACTTGGTTTTTAACTATTTGCAGTGGTCCAAAGCATTCAGACCATCCTAATTACTCTCCCCGATACATTTATAAGCACTTTACACAGCTTTTAGAGACCAGAGTGGAGTTTTACAGTGATGCTTTTTAATCAGATGCACATAGATTTTGTTCAAATAAGATTTTACTGAATATCTTAACGATTATTTTTGGAGATTATATCGTTTTACTTCCTGGTTGGACACGAGCAGTTATGACAAACGAAGATAAAAGGCCAAAACTTCTCTAAATTCTCTAAATTGACGCAGAACACAATGGTCTACAGTCCCTCAGCCAATCAGGACGCAGAACACAATGGTCTACAGTCCCTCAGCCAATCAGGACGCAGAACACAATGGTCTACAGTCCTTCAGCCAATCAGGACGCAGAACACAATGGTCTACAGTCCCTCAGCCAATCAGGACGCAGAACACAATGGTCTACAGTCCCTCAGCCAATCAGGACGCAGAACACAGTGGTCTACAGTCCCTCAGCCAATCAGGACGCAGAACACAATGGTCTACAGTCTCTCAGCCAATCAGGACACAGAACAAAATGATCTACAGTCCTCACACTCTAGAATTTAAAAACTACCAGAACTCACCTCTTCTTCCAAGTCATTTTGTACTTTTCAGCTTCTTTTTTCCGCCTGATATAAAACTGTCTGAGTCTGAGCGTCCCGCCTCGTCCCTGGCCCCTCGTTCACTACATCCTCGCTCCCTTTAGTGGACTCTATCGTGCCCTCAGTCACCGAGCGATTCAGACGCACAGCTCGATACTTTCAGTCACGTGACTCTGGCGTCTGGGTGAAAAAAAGTCCAATAAACTCAGATAAAACTTGATTTCTGTCTTAAATAACGCTCAGACTGGATTGACACAAGTATTTATAGAGTAATAAAAACATACACGTTTTTGTCAAGCTGGACTGGATTGAGCTTTTTGTCTGAGATGTGGGAATTCTCGCTCTTTTAACAGCTCGAGCTAAGGTAAGCGGCTAACGCTAGCAACTTTACACAGCGACGGTTTATTTAAGAGAGTTTAATTCATAATCAGGATTCACAGAGGTAAACCGGAGCTTCGACTTGTGTTGTGTCGAGTTAAACACCGTCTCTGTCTACTGCTGCTTTTTCAAACTCCTGCAATGCATTGTGGTCTATATTGATCTTCTAGAACACTGATACCCACTACTTCTCAAGGTGCATTGTGGGAAATTTTGAGTACAATATTTTTTTCACTAATTTTTCACAATTAAAAATGTCATGACCCCGAAAAAGTGCCCCCCACTGACTGTTTATATAAATGGACATAGTGAACCTGCAGCCGCCACGTTTCAAACAGGAAGTGATCATGTCGCACTTCCTGCTCCACTGATTCACTTTCTATTGAAAAACCGTGTCCCCTCTCTTTGTCCCTGCTGCTGTCAGACTCATTTTGGTCTTAAATGTTCATATTAACCCTCTACAGGATCCTGGGTTCATTTTATTTTTGTTATTTTGAGGGTTTTGTTTTTTTTTTTTTCATCTTTTTTTTTGAGTTATTTTGAGTTACTTTGAGTTTTTTGTGTTTTTTTTTTTAAGTTATTTTGAGTTGACTTATTTTATTTTTGTTATCTTGAGTTTATTTTTATTTATTTTTTGTTATATTCAGTTCATCTTTTTTTTTCTTTTTTTTTTTTTTTAGTTATCTTATTTATTTATTTTTTTTTTATTTTACATTTTTCTTTTTTTTTTCTTTTTAACTGTCCCCTCTCTCTTTACTTGCTGCTGTCAGACTCATTTTGGTCTTAAATGTTTGTATTAACCCTCTACATGATCCTGGGTTCATTTTATTTTTGTTATTTTGAGTTTGTTGGTTTTTTTCTTCATTTCTGAGTTATTATTTTTAGTTACTTTGAGTTTTTTGTTGTTTTTTTTAAAGTTATTTAGAGTTGACTTATTTTATTTTTTGTTATTGAGTTGTTTTGTTTTTTTTTTTTGTTTTGTTTTGTTATATTGAGTAAATTTTTTTATTTTTTTCCCAGTTATTTTAAGTTTGTTTTTTTTATTTTTCTATTTTTTGTTCTTTTTTTTTTAAATTGTCTCTCTCTGTCCCTGCTGCTGTCAGACTCATGTTGGTCTTAAATGTTCGTATTAACCCTCTACATGATCCTGGGGTTTTTATTTCACGTCTGTGTCTGTAAATCGACATATGAACATTAATAACAGACACATCAGGTCCTTCTGTCCCCGACGTCGCTCCTGTTAGCGTTAGCAACAGGTTTGATTGACAGAAATGCTGCTTAATCAGGCGAGAAAAGGCGTTACCTTCAACATCCTCGCTCCTGATTGGCTCTTTGGTTGCTATGACACTCGAGGTCACAACTCCAAATATGAAACTTTGCTCCAAATTAGCCGCTAAAACTGCTAGCGTTAGCTTCATTTGGAGCTGAAGCTGTGGGTGACGTCACACACGGACACAGCCCAAGACAAATATTTCGTTTGAGGGATTATTCCACCAAACCCGTCACAAAACCTGTCACTTAAACTTAAATTGACACTTTGACAGCAGCTATAGCGTGTGCGGGGGAGTCGTATCTGGTTTATTTATAGGCCACGTCCTGGAGGAGCGCAGCGGGGGTCCTGAAGCCGGAAAAGTGTAAATGGAAATCAGTGGGGAGTGGAGACCTAATTGGAATGCTTTTATGTTCTTGATGTCACTGCCACATCGGCTCCGGCGGCGTGTGAAGGTTCAAAGCACAATCTTCAAATGTCTCCAACACAATGACAAGTTAGAAAAAAAAAAAGTTTATTTCTCCAAAAGTCTGTCGAGGTAAAGGGGAGGGCATCTGGCACAAAAACACAAATCAAAACACAAAACAGCTGATCAAATGAAGCAGTTTGAGGTTCAGAGCTGTGTAACGTCAGAGGAAAACTACTGTACAAACCAGCGACGTGTGTGAGGTTCATGAGGCTCTGATGAGTCACAATCACATTTACAAACATATAAACAGGTGTCGGTACATTTGTTTTTCTTTCTCCTTTAATGTTTATGATGATTATTTATATTTTGATTTGTTGTTTTGTGATTTTAATCTTTCTTATTCTGTAAAACTCTTTGAATGACCTTCTGTATGAATTGTGCTGTACAGATAAACGTCCCTCGCCTTAGAACCACGGGCGTTTTTTGATGACGCTGTAACAAACCAATTTCGCATGATGAAAAACGTGAAATTGTCTTTTGCAGAAGTGGTGATGTAAAACCCAGCGGTCGAGTGGAGGAGCAAACAGGTTGATTGATCCGAGAACCTCGGCCGAACAGCAGGTGAGATGTTCCTGTTGAAGCTGCACAAAAGCAGCTCCACCGCTGACGGAGGAAAGGTCAATGATCCAAATGTGAACCGAAAATCAAACCATTTTCAAAGAGAAAGAACTGCACGAAAGGTCAGAGATATGATACGGCTTTACATTTACACCAGAAAAGGTAGTAAATAGTAAAAATCTCTGTATAATTGTGTTTATTTAAAGGTGTAACATGTAACTTTTCTCATAGATGGTCCATTACCTGCTTCTCTCCATGGAAATATGATTATTTATTACCCTGGTATGAAGCTTTTACATAATTACAGATGTTTTAAAGCTAAAATTATGACAAAACACATGGAAAAACACTGCATTCGTATTGAAAAGAGGGCGGCCTTTCCACAGATCTGACCTGTAACTTGATAACTCGTCTTGGGTTTATTAGTGAGTTTATTTTTATACATTTCAGACAGAAAAACAGTATCTCCGTCAACTTTACATCAAGAAACCACTCGCACGTCCATGCACCACTGCAGGCAGACACTAGGGGGCGAGGTGGGTTAAGTGTCTTGCCCAAGGACACAACAGCAGTGTTCATTTGTGTCGAGAGCAGGATTCAAACCACCTGTTTCTGATCACATATCCGATAAAAATGACCAATGCAACGCAGCGACTGACTCCAGGGGGCAGCAGTGCACAGGGTTATCACGTCCTCGCCTCATTGGTCAGAATCCCCCATGTGACCTCGGGCTGGAGGGACACAGAGGCGAAGGTCGAGCTTATTTCTGTTTTAAATGGTGAACTGCTGCAGCTCGGGGCCGGCGCACACACAGCGGACACTTTAATAGCCCCAGAATCCCAGTGTCAACTTGTTTTTCAGGAAACAGCCGTGAAAAATGTACAAACAAGTCTCAAAATATCAGGTTCAGTCCCGACGAGGACGAGTCTGACCTTAAACGCCCGACATTACTCTATTTTCTGATCTGTTCTAATGTTTCCTCGTCACAAACAGACCCCGAGTTGTGTTTTTTTGTTTCATTCTCACATTTAACTCACAAACAAACCTGCGGATTTGTGATTCTGAAAACACTCTGTTCCACGTTGTGATGTCATCGTGTGAAAAACTACCACTTCAGAGCATTTTGAGGTTTGGAGATAATAATAAAGTGTGACTCAAACATGTGAATGAAACAAACACAAAAACACAACTCCAGGTCTGTTTTTGAGGAGGGAACATCAAAAAATATACAGGAAAAAACAGAAAAAAACTTTTTATGAATTAACTGGGAAAACATGGGAAATTAAGAAACACAGGAGGAAATAAAAAGGTGCCTGAACCGAACATGAAAGAAAGACTGAGACAGGGCGGCCCAAAAGTCACTGACACTTTTAAATCTTCAGTAGCTCCTTTAATTCTTAAGTTAAACTCACTAAATTTTCATAGTAGATAAACTGAACGTTCACAGATTTTTGTCGATATAAACGGTTATAATTGTTCACTTACACTTGAACTTATCACGACTTAAACTAGAGGAAGTAAAAATGTCTTATGTCTCTTATTTGATCCTGATGTCACGTTTGAAGTGGTTTATTGTCTGAGGTTTATTCACAAACACCTTTTCTTTAAGATAGACCCACAGGAAGAAATCAGGACGAGTCAGGTCTGTGGAGATCACATACTGCCCCCTGTCTGTGAAAAACACTTATTATTCCTTTAATGGCATTTACTCTTGGGGCATCTCTGGTATTAAAATGTGGACGGTAACACCGCTGGGTTTGTGAATTTGACCCATGTGACTCAAAGTACCACTGTACAATGAGGGTTCGTTCCTCGGTGCTGGATTTGCTCAGATTAATGTCGGAAGAGTCATTCTAAATGCTCTGAAAAAATAAAAGAAAAATATTTAGAAACAAAAGAGTTATGAGTTTTTTTCAACTGTCAGTGACTTTTGGGTCGCCCTGTATATGGGAGCGCAGTGAATGAATAACGAAAAAAAGCAACCTGAAGAAACACAAAAGCTTTGGAGTATTTGAGAGATGTTTGAGAACGTTTCGTGCTCGTTCATGGATTTTAAAGATCTCACAGATGACGCAAAGTCATTTCAAACTCGAATGTGTCGGATTATTTGTGAATTAAAGCCGCTGTACCTGATTTTTCCTTCTTAAAAACAGTTTGCGTTGGTCCAAAGTTAATCCTCACTTACTTTATACATTTGGAGCATGCTAACTATCCACCACGATGAGTTTATAAGTGCTTTTCTCAACTTTTTGAAGCCAGAGCGGAGTTTTGGCGATGACAGTCAAGCTAACAACAACTGCGCACTTCCTGATTATAAGATACAAGCAGCACACGGCTCAAAAAACACATGGGGAAGCTCAGGTACAGGGTTTAAACAGAACAAATGCAGATTTTCCATTGTAACGGTGAAAACAAAGTAAGTTTAGCTGAAAAAGTGTCTGTTTCCTCAGCATCTTTTACCGTGACAAAGCAGCGAATTATCTCCAACAAAGAGGTGTTGTTGACAAATGTGGGAAGGTGCCGCTCTTTTCCATCAGCGCAGCTTTAATGAGGACGTGTCTCCGTCAGGGGGTAAGATTATCAAGCACTAAAAACCTCCGTCTTCCATCTGTTCTGGTCATATTTTCAAAGCAGGCGACATCTTGCGTTAATCTGGCTTTGTTTTGGCACGACGCTTGTTAAAAACGCTGACCCATTGATCAAGAGTTATTAATAGTCAGATGAAAAATGGCGTGAAGAAACAAACTAGCAGCTGTGAAATCCCACTGAGACGTCCTTGAGGTGTTTCTTGGAATTTAGAAATATGTAAATGTGTGAGTACAGGTTTTTACTTGTGTGTGAGAGAACGTATCGACAAAAATTAATAGTTTTTTTGTGTTTTTGTTGCGATAAGTCATTCATAATGGACCGATATTGGTGCTACGTTGTTGGCTCGTCATAACTACAACCTTATACTATATTTTTCACTTTATTTTACTTCTGTGTGACGTTCTCAGCAGCGTTCAGCTCTAAATGAAGCTCATCGAGGCGACAGCAGGTGTATCTACAATTAGAGCTGCAACAGAGAGTATCATAGCAACCAAAGAGCCAATCAGGAGCGAGGCTGTTGAAGGTAACGCCCCTTTAGGCCTGGTTAAGTACCAACGCTCTCACTCAAACCTGATGCTAACGCTAACAGGAGCGACGTCGGGGAAAGAAGGACCTGATGTGTCTGTTATTAATGTTCATATGTTGATTTACAGACACAGACGTGAAATAAAAACCCCAGGATCATGTAGAGGGTTAATACGAACATTTAAGACCAACATGAGTCTGAGCAGGAGTTACAGAGAGAGGGGACACAGCTTTTCAATTAAAAAAAACAACAAAACAACCTCAACATTATAATAAATAAAATACAATTTAAAAAAAATTAATTAATTAAAAAACTCAAAATAACTAATAAATACATAAATAAATAAATAAACTCAAAATAACAATAAATAAATAACAAAAAAACAAAAAAAAACCCTCAATATAACAAAAGAAAATACATTTAAAAAATATATTCAAAATAACAATAAATAAATAAAGAACAATAAAACTCAAAATAACTAAAAAAAAAAACAAACAAAAAAAACACAAAACTCAAAATAATAAAATTAAGTAAATAAATTCAAAATTAAAAAAAAAAAAAAAAAAAATGAAAGAGAGAAAATAAAAAAAAATAAAAAACTAAAAAAAATGAACCCCAGGATCATGTAGAGGGTAGTTAGCAGGAGCTTTCGTGACACGTAGTGCTGTGTCCCTCCACATTGCGCCGCTTTGCCGTCGCCACAGTCGCTCCACAGATGACACATGCAGGTTTCTTTTACAGTCGTACAATTCGTTTTTGGGGTAAGAAACTGCATTGAGCATCTTCACCGCGAGGAGGCCAAAGTTCACCTTAACTTATCTAAACTTCATGTATAATGAACATGTTTGTAAGATATTGTCATTTTTAAATCTATATAACCCTGATCTACAGAATGTGAACTGCCACTGCTCGAGTTTTATAAAACACTGGTGCAAACTCATCTTCTTCAGACTCTGTGAGACTTTCTTAGACTCTTCTTAGATCTTGTCATGTTCGGCCTTTAACCTCTAACCCTTTAACCTGACTGTTTCGCTGTAACCGACAGTAAAGATCCACAGAACGATCCCTGAGCCTCTGCGTCTGTTCTTCAAGCAACAGAACAGAAACCGACAAGAAAGAGGAGGTATCTGCATTTACACGAGCACCGCAAGAGTTAAATAAAATAAAATACAAGTAAAAAGACAATGAGGTGATGATTGACAACCATTAATTTGTTTTGCGAGCACATTAGTCACGTACACATCATGATAAGCTATCTTTGTATTAGCCACGAAAGTATCACAATACAAATGACAATCAGAGACACAAACGCTTCCTTATCTTGATTAACAAAAAACAAAAAAACTCCTACGAATTGCAAACTTGTCAGTGTTTGATTGGCAGCGTGAGATGGAAATTAAGGATGGGGAGATGATGCAGGCGTCCAAGCGGAAAATGACAAGAGAAGAAACACAAATGTGAGTGTAAAAAGCGTCTCTGGAAGTGGAGAGTGAGGCTGTGGCGCTGGTGTTTGGCAGAGAGGTGGATGGATGGAGGTTTGGAGCTGGCACCACCACAGAGCTGTCACAGATGATGGACAGGCTTCACACGGGGAGCTCTCCACCAGGAGCAGGAAGCACTCGGCCTTTTCACACAACGTGCTGATGCGACGCTGCTGTTTGAAGCATCTGCTGCAGAATCAGACTTTAACTCACTTTGTGCAGGAGTAAAAACAGCTTCCAGCGTGAACTCGGAACGAAACGAACGAGGAGATAATGTGAAATGACGACGGTGATAAAGACACAGAGAAGTCAGCGCAAAATATACTCAAGTAAAATGTGAATAATGAACACAGATCATATCAAACGTGCTTTAGAGTTGACCCGCGGCACAATTAATACTACAAATCCCAGAATCGAGACCAATGTGCAGTAAGTCAGAATATAACAAATTGAGCTTAAATATGTTTCCTCTATGCACTTTTTCTACAGCAAGGCCTGGACTGTTAATAGTTTGAAAGTTGAATTTTCAGTGGCTGCATTATTAGGCCCGAGCCCCCTACAGGGCGTAGGGCCTATTGCTTCCGCAACGATGAGTGCCTGGGCGAAGCCCAGGCACTCATCGTTGCTAACTGTCTTGCCGAACTTGTGCGCGCAGCGCACAAGTTCGGCTGAGGTCGCGACCTTGCCCTGACTCCACTATCCCAGCAACCCATGCCGTAGGCATGGGCCATCTTTATTACTGCTAAAATGAATGGAAATGAATGGGAGTCAATGGGGGACCCCGACGTCATGGCGAATGACGGGCGCGTCAGCGCCCGTCATTCGCCATTTGACCCCACGGTGACGTGGGGAATGTCGAGAGCTTTCAAAAAACGTATAATATGTCATTCTAATATTTTCGGATATATTGTTTTTGCTAAAAATATTATTATTTTTATTTTTAGCCCGAGCCCCTACAGGGCGTAGGGCCTATTGCTTCCGCAACGATGAGTGCCTGGGCGAAGCCCAGGCACTCATCGTTGCTAACTGTCCTGCCGAACTTGTGCGCGCAGCGCACAAGTTCGGCTGAGGTCGCGACCTTGCCCTGATTCCACTATCCCAGCAACCCATGCCGTAGGCATGGGGCATCTTTATTACTGCTAAAATGAATGGAAGTCAAATGGGAGGTCAGTGGGCGACCCCCGACGTCATGGCGAATGACGGGCGCGTCAGCGCCCGTCATTCGCCATTGACCCCACGGTGACGTGGGGAAAGTCCAGAGCTTTCAAAAAACGTATAATTTGTCATTCTAATGTTTTCGGATATATTGTTTTTGCTAAAAATATTATTATTATTATTATTATTATTTTTATTTCTTCTTTCTTCTGCTTTTTTTGAACAGGAATTTGACCCCCTGAACATATTCCAAAACGCACAAAATTTTGCCCAAAAATTCAGGTCTGCCGAAAAATTTATTTTTTTATATGGTGCATCATTGGGCATAAAAAAATGGCGCGACAGCGCCACCTACAAAAGTCAAAATACATTGCGTCAATGGGAGACGCCCCGACGTCAACTTTGTCGTACACCCACCAAATTCGGTACACACGTTCATCAAGTGAGGCAAAACAAAAAAAATATTATTATGGCCACGCCCTCTGACAAACCGGAAGTCGGCCATCTTGGATTGAAAATTCCAAAATGTCGACTCAGCATTTTCGTTGACGTCGCATTTTCGTCAACTCCTCTGAAGGCGCTTCACCTGCAGGTCTGAAAATCACTGGACATCATCTAGACAAGTGGGGCATCAAAAGTTATCCGATTTACATTGATAAGTATAATGGCTTTCGTGCGGCGAAGCCGCCAAATTCCATCGGGATTTTTGCAATTTTTAAATGTCAAAATTTGCTCCCGTTTGCGCATAAAAAGTCCGATTGAGCTCAAATTCGAATCACTTGTAAAACTTTCTGGCCTAGACCTACTAATTATGAAAGAAAATAATTTGGTGAAATAGCGCCCCCTACAGAATAACAAATAAATTTGCATGGAGGGCCCAAAATTTAGTTTTCCCAAATGTTACGAAATTTCACACAAAATTCCAGTGGGTCATCCCAATCAATAAAGTCAATCAGACCCATGGCGTTTTTTGTACCGTGTTGCCATGACGATGCACCAAAGTGCCCATGTTATCCCAATGGGAACGGTCCGAAAATTCCCTATTCATGAGAAAAAATTAGTTTCATGGAATTAAGTGAAATTTGGCAGAATGACTCATCATATCATCCCGATCAAAAAGTCAATCACACCCATGTCATATTTTTCACTCTGTGCCCATGGTGACGCGCGAAATACCCCCATGTTATCCTAATGGGAAAATGTACAAATTTTGGGACATTTCAAAGTCTTATAACGGCTTCAGACCTTCAATGAAGAATGTGAGATTTGGCACGTTGATTCTTTACATCTTCCCCATCAAAAAAGTCTGAGGGTCCAAGTTTGTATTTTGCACGGTGTTGCCATGGCGATGCCTGGAAAACCCCATTTTGGTGCATTTTGTGCATCAGTGCTCCCAATGTCTTTTGACTCTGTTTGGTCACAAGTGCGGCCCAAAGCCACAATAAAACAGAGGCAAGTGGCGGATCAGCGCCACCTACAGGGAGTGCCCGGTCGGCCGAGTGCGAAGCGCGGCCCGCGAGGGCCGTTCGATGCCGCTTGCGGCTTTAATTATTCTTCTGCTCTTTGAACAGGAATTTGACCCCCTGAACATATTCGAAAACTCACCAAAATTTGCCCAAAATTCAGGTCTGCTGAAAAATTTATTTTTTTATATGGTGCATCATTGGGCTTTAAAAAATGGCGCGACAGCGCCACTTACAAAAGTCAAAATACATTGCGTCAATGGGAGACACACCCTGACGTCAACTTTGTCGTAGAGCCACCAAATTCGGTACACACATTCTTCAAGTGATGCCAAACAAAAAAATATTATTATGGCCACGCCCCCTGACAAACCGGAAGTCGCCCATCTCTTGGATTGAAAATTCCGAAATGCCGAGTCAGCATTTTTGTTGACGTCGCATTTTCGTCAACTCCTCTGAAGGCGCTTCACCTGCAGGGCTGAAAATCACTGGACATCATCTAGACAAGTGGGGCATCAAAAGTTATCCAATTTACATTGATACGTATATAACGGTTTCCGTGCGGCGAAGCCGCAAAAGTCCATCGGAATTTTTGCAATTTTCAAATGTCAAAATTTGCTCCCGTTTGCGCATACAAAGTCCAATTGAGCTCAAATTTGAATCAGTTGTAAAACTTTCTGGCGTAGACCTACTAATTTATGAAAGAAAACAATTTGGTGCAATAGCGCCCCCTACAGAATAGCAAATAAATTTGCATGGAGGGCCCAAAATTTAGTTTTCCCAAATGTTATGAAATTTCACACAAAATTCCAGTGGGTCATCCCAATCAATAAAGTCAATAGACCCATGTCGTTTCTTGCACCGTGTTGCTATGGCGATGCGCCGAAGTTCCCATGTTATCCTAATGGGAACGGTCCGAAAATTTCCCATTCATGAGAAAACATTAGTTTCATGGAATTAAGTGAAATTTGCCAGAATGACTCATCATGTCATCCCGATCAAAAAAGTCAATCACACCCATGCCATATTTTCCACCCGGTTGCCATGGCGATGCGTGAAAAACCCCATGTTAGCCTAATGGGAAAATGTACACATTTTTGGACATTTCAAAGTCTTATAACGGCTTCATACCTTCAATCCAGTATGTGAAAATTGGCACGCTGATTCTTTACATCTTCCCCGTCAAAAAAGTCCGGGTGCCAACTTTGTATTTTGCACGGTGTTGCCATGGCGATGCCTGGAAAACCCCATGTTGGTGCATTTTGTGCATCACTGCTCCCAATGTCTTCTGGCTTTGTTTGGTTACAAATGCAGCTCAAAGCCACAATAAAACAGAGGCAAGTGATGAATCAGCGCCACCTACAGGGAGTGCCCGGGTCGGCCGAGAGTGCGAAGCGCGGCCGCGCGAGGGCCGTTCGATGCCGCTTGCGGCTTTAATTATTATTATTATTATTATTATTATTATTATTATTATTATTATTATTATTATTATTATTCATTATTATGATTATTTATTTTATTTTTTTGATTATTTTATTTTTTTTAACATTTATTTATTTTTTTGACGTGTAAAAAAATAAATAAAATTAAAAGGAACTTGAAGGGCTACAGAGACTAAATGTATTTTATGTATTTAAAAAAGAAGTGAATAAGTGTCTTTTATTTCAATTTTAATGTCTCATATGTTTGTAATATCAAACTTGAGTTGTTCCAGATTTTGTGATTGAGCAAAACTAAAGTTCAAATGAAAAGGTTAAACTTTAAACATCAGGTACAGTCAATTTTTCAATAAATGTTGAGTTTGGCCCCTGAATTTGTCAGTTATTAGTTTGGCCCAGTGTGAATTTGAGTCTGACGTCCCTGAGTTACGTAGTAATGAAGAGTTCTGGTGTAAGGAAACACGCCGCAGTACTTCCTGTTGTTTATTTGCTGAACATAAGAGCTGGTGTCGGGCCGTAACCTGCGAAACAAGAGCGAAACAAGAGCGAAACAAGAGCGAAACAAGAGCGAAACAAGAGCAAAACAAGAGCGAAACAAGAGCGAAACAAGAGCGAAACAAGAGCGAAACAAGAGCGAAAAAGCCGCTCAGCAGAGTCTCCAAACAGACCAGAAACTGACAACAGCAGCGTCACATCAACGAGTCGACAAAGCCACCGAGCAGCTACATTAACGACGACATAAACAGCTATAAAAACAACAAAAGGTGTTACCCCTGAGCTGAACACAAAGGACTTGGAGGAGTTTCACTATTCAGAAGATTTAGAGCCTCATTTATCAGCAGCTAAACAGGCTAAAAGTGAAGCAAAAAGCCAACGCAATCTCACAGGGCGCAGAGTTTTACCCCAGTGAGTGAATGAAAAACACGCACGAACTTCCACGATCCGTCATCCTCGTGAGTCCAAAACAAAAACGCTTTTTAACTTGTTCAAAGTTTTCACGAATCGCAGTCAAACGCTGCTTAATCCGATCGCCGTGTGGAAATGTCGGGAAGTAGGACAAACGCGAATTTACACAACGCAAAACTTCAACGATCAGTTTATCCTGCAGTTTCGCTCAAACCGAGGCCCTTAATATGTGGTTTTAAATGGTTAATCACTATGGAAACAGCCCTAATTTGTCTGAAACCCACGTGTAAGTTCTCCACCAGGCCCAGATACAGGTCAGATCTGTGGACGGCGAGCACATATTCAGAGAAATGCATGTTCACTAAGATGTTTTCGGTCGATAAAAACAGAATAGAGAGTTAAACATAGATCTGTTCACCGAGCTCTGGAGACAAACTGACTTCATTCTGAAAGAGTTTGATCGTGATCTGGATTTTATCAAGCGGATTTTGTATAAAGAGCCAAAAAACAGGGAAAACGAGGTGGCGTAACTTGATCGATGGCTCATATACGACGTTTTGGAGAGACGTGACGATGAAGAAGGTTAAAGTTTATCCGCAGAACAGGCCATGAGTAAAAAAAGTGTAAAGTCCAGCGTCTGAGCCACACGAGAGGTGAAAGCAGAGACTGAAAGGACAAAACTCAAATGAAGAAATACTCAAATGAGGTGAAGGAGAAAATGGACGCTAATAAGCCTCGATCCGCCTGGTCTTCTGTGAAAATAATTGCAGACATCCAAGAAGCAGAAGGTGTACGGAATAATTCTCTGAGTGGCTTTAAATCTGATATTGAGCTTCCAGATGAACTAAATGTGTTCTATAATCATCATAATCGGCACAAACGATGAGCTTAGCCTGCGACTTCGTAACAAAGAGCCCTTTATTTTGACAAATGGAGATGTTGGCGAAGTATGTGGACACTTGCTCAGATGTTTCAGTGTTTTAACTCACTGAAAACGCAGCGTGTCTCCGTCATTTGGAAAGATTCTGTTGTGGTCCCAGGTCCAAAATGCAGCAGTGCCTCCTCCCTGAATGACTTAAAGCCTTTAGCTCTAATGTGTTTCCCTGTAAAGGCCTTTGAAAAAATGGTGCGGTCAGAAATTTAAAAAGCCCTGGACAATTTACAGTTTGCTTCCAGCTCTGAAGAGAAGAGGAGGACGCCACACGCACTCGGCTTCACCTGATCTTTAAGCTTCTTGAGGCGAAAGGTTGTCGTGTTTGGCTTTTATTTCTGCTGCTTTTAACACGATTCTGCTAGAGACTTTTAGAACATTTTAACCTGAGTAAGAACCTTGCTCGTTTAGACTTTTTAACACAGAACACAGAGAGTAAGAGTCAGTGCAGCTGTTCAAACTAAATGTGCAATACCACTGGACACCACAAGGAGGCGTGCGCCTTTCTTTGCTTTTTATTTCATGTGTCAAAGCTTTTTTAAAGATCGTTTTATTCTGGAGTTTGCTGATGACACTGTGATTGTGAAAGTCCTTCAGGGAAACGAGAATGTCCATGGTCCAGAAGAATCCAACACGTCGAAGACCAAAGACGTGGCCGAGGAACAGGGACGCTCCAGAGGTCGCCATCGTCCCGGGACAGAGCGTGAAGCTGGTGCAAAGCTACAAAAATCTGAGCCCTTCACAGCTCTCTCAGGTTGGAAGAGAATACTGAAACATCAACATATTTTCTCCCGTTGAAAGCTGTCACATTTTAACATCGATGATACAACGCTCATTCTCTTTTATAGATCCTTTATCGAATCTATTTCATCTACCTCCTTGGTGGCAGGGTTTGACAGGCTGGTTTGGTTTTGAAAGACAGGAATAAAGTGAGTCAGATCATTAAATGGTCCAGCAGACTGATGGTTGTGACCCGGCTGAGGCAGGTACAGCGAAAAGTCTCCAAAACTGTGAGTCCAATCCTGTTCGTTCCACCTCTTCAGGATGCAGGTTTTGAGCAGAACAAAGCCTTAACTGAACAGCTCCTAATGAACAAATCCTAGCATTTATATTACTGGCCCAAAAGTCTCTGACAGTTGAAAAAAACTCATAACTCTTTTGTTTCTAAATATTTTTCTTTTATTTTTCCAGAGCATTTAGAACGACTCTTCCCACATTAATCTGAGCAAATCCAGCACCGAGGAACGAACCCTCATTGTACATTGGTACTTTGAGTCCCAAATTCCCAAACCGTCAACATTTTAATACCAGAGATGCCCCGAGAGTAAATGCCATTAAAGGAATAATAAGTGTTTTTCACAGACAGGGGGCAGTATGTGATCTCCACAGACCTGACTAGTCCTGATTTCTTCCTGTGGGTCTATCTTAAAGAAAAGGTGTTTGTGAATAAACCTCAGACAATAAACCACTTCAAACGTGACATCAGGATCAAATAAGAGACATAAGACATTTTTACTTCCTCTAGTTTAAGTCGTGATAAGTTCAAGTGTAAGTGAACAATTATAACCGTATATATTGACAAAAATCTGGGAAGGTTCAGTTTATCTACTGCTAAAATTTGGTGAGTTTAACTTAAGAATTAAAGGAGCTACTGAAGATTTAAAAGTGTCAGTGACTTTTGGGCCACACACTTTATATGTTTAATGCATTTATATGATTACGACTCTGATCTTAATGTGCAGTGATGCCAAAACTTAAAACTGCTGCAAAACAAATCCACCTACAAGTACAAATAAAGTCACCTGAACCTGTCTCTAGTCAGACTCGTTGCTTTTTGTGTTTCCCCGAGTTTCAAATGACCCAGAGAACCTCTCCAACCAGAAAGATAGAACATAAAATATAAAAACATAGATGCCAGGAGGGTAAAAGTCAGTATAAAGTCATTCTAAACGCTCCTTTCAAAAGTGTTTTCCTTTAATGGCCAGGGAATTGTCTGATACTTCTATTTCTTCAATAATAAATTGAAATAAACCCTATAACTTTTACGCAGCTCTGACTCATGCCTGATGTCTCTAAAGCTCAACGTGGCCTTGAAGAACCATCGCTATCTCCAATAAGATTACATCAGCTCTTTATTCTGTCTGTTCCATTCACGTTTAAGCCTGGTATTGTGTAACTGTCAGATTTTGTACAACTCTTTCTCTCGCTCCTCAGTGGGCTTCAAAGCTGCTGCCCAGAGACCTCGGCGAAACGCTGAAGGTCACGTCGACTCGTTGGGCATAAAGGATGTACTGTATGTTTAATTCATTCTAGAAAATCAACACTTTGATCAAGCGGAGAACGTTCACCTCTGCGCCGTTACTCGCGGTTTGTTTGTAAGGCGCCAGGATGTACTGTCAGATGGGAGTTAGCATAATTTGTAAAGCATTAGCATACAGCTTCAAAGCGAACTCAAAGGGCCTCCTGCGTAAACGGAGGCGAGGCTGCACTTGTAAATCGCTGACAAAGAGAAACAAAAATGACAACAAATGCAAAGCCAGACGAGACACATTCACGAGTTTGATTTATTTATTCAAACATGAGCACGTCTGTCGGGAGCTAATCCATTTTCGATTGAAGGTGTTCGCTTTGGGAGATTGGCACAAATCCTCCAAGAGTGCGGTGATTTATCTGCAGAATGTGGCTGTTTTTGTGCCACATGCCCTTCCTGAAGACGCCTCCTCTTTTATCAGGGTTTGGGGCTGGAGAATGACGCTTTTACTGTTTGAACAGGGTGGCCCAAAAGTCACTGACAGTTGAAAAAAACTCATAACTCTTTTGTTTCTAAATCTTTTTCTTTTATTTTCTCAGAGCATTTAGAACGACTCTTCCCACATTAATCTGAGCAAATCCAGCACCGAGGATCGAACCCTCATTGTACAGTGGTACTTTGAGTCACATGGGTCAAACTCACAAACCCAGCGGTGTTACCGTCCACATTTTAATACCAGAGATGCCCCAAGAGTAAATACCATTAAAGGAATAATAAGTGTTTTTCACAGACAGGGGGCAGTATGTGATCTCCACAGACCTGACTCGTCCTGATTTCTTCCTGTGGGTCTATCTTAAAGAAAAGGTGTTTGTGAATAAACCTCAGACAATAAACCACTTCAAACGTGACATCAGGATCAAATAAGAGACATAAGACATTTTTACTTCCTCTAGTTTAAGTCGTGATAAGTTCAAGTTTAAGTGAACAATTATAACCGTTTATACTGACAAAAATCTGGGAAGGTTCAGTTTATCTACTGCTAAAATTTGATGAGTTTAACTTAAGAATTAAAGGAGCTACTGAAGATTTAAAAGTGTCAGTGACGCTGTATAAATGTTGAATATATTTATTTGACTCTGAGGTCGTGTGAATGTTTGATGATGTGTCTGTATTGTCTTAAAGTGATGCCAAAACTGAAAATTGCTACAAAACAAAGGTTTGCAGCAGTTTTAGGTAAATTTGTCTTGTTTCTGTGTCGACTCTGAATCTGACGGCGACAGATGCATCGTCGGAGGAGGAGGAGGAGGAAGAGGAGGAGGAGGAGGAGGAGGAAGAGGAGGAAGAGGAGGAGGAGAAACACTTGGTCTGAAAAGTAAAAAAACTCCTGCTCACTGTTTCACTCTTGATTCACTTTTATTCTCATTTTATTCTCATTCTTGGTCTGAACACAGCCCCTTCCTCTCCTCTTATATAAGTCAAGAGAGTTAGAATTAAAGGACCAACGCTAAAGGAGCTAAATGGTTTGCTCCAGACGACGGGACGAAGACTCGCTCTTTTCAAACAGAGTGGTTCACACGAAAAGGCTGGAAATACAAAACCAGCTTTTTATTTCATACTATTAGAGATATTTCATACGGACTTCGAAACTTTTACTTTGAAATTATTTTTTTATTCTGGCCCCAAGTCACTGGGAGAGACACTGACCCGGGTCAAATATGAGACACTGGGTTTATATGTTTGTAAATGTGATTGTGACTCATCAGAGCCTCATGAACCTCACACACGACTCTGGACTGAACTTAGATCCTGTTTTGCTCTTTTTTTCAGGTCTGTTTTTTGGTCTCTACTGATGTCGAGCTGGACTAACCAATTTAGTTTTTGCTCTGCTGTTTGTGGATTATGGATTTGCCTGATTACGAACAGAATTTACATATTTGAACTGAACTAAATCCTAAAAAAGGATGAACTGAACTGTCACACAAAAGGAACTGTCTTTCTTTTCGTCGTTTAAAAAGTTTTATTTCAGTTCTTCTGAGTCGGTCTAAATGTCACAAACAAAAACCCGACCAACCAACTAAAAAAACGACACAAACGTGAAGCTAAAACACACGAATCGTCACAAACACGATCATTTACAGGCTCTTCTTAGTCTCGTGATACAGTTTTAGGTTCGTCTAAACACAAATAAACATGTCGTGCCTCTTCTGAACCAGGTTAAACCCGGTGAAACCTCAGAATTATAAAACCACACATATAAACACGTTGGAGCCTGAGCCAATTTGCTCCTAGCTCCAGGCCTGGCCCCCGGCGCAGAGCAGCGTCCGACCGTCCCTCCACCGCCTGAACCTGGACGGAGACGATGGAGGCGGGAGCGTCCGTCTGTGGAGCCTGACGCTGGACGTTTCGCTCTTTGGCAGGCGGCGTTTTGCAGGGACCAAAATAAATGTCAATATCAGCGACGCTTTATGGACGGACGTTCAATTATTCATACAGAAAACAGCTGTATTTGCAGAGTGACTGAGATTGTGCTGCAGAGATGGTTATTGTGGCTTTGTCAGTTCATAAAAAACACGCTCGGACTCACAGGATTCGCTTCTGTTAGAATAAACGCCGGTGCCGATCTGAAACGGGCAGCACAGAAACACAAGTCTTGCATTTGTTTCATCAGTGGAGGTTTTGTTGAAGTGTAATGTTGCCCGTCTTTGAGATTAGAAGAAAAGACACGAAGAAGTTTAAGATGTTTATCGATGAAAGTCTTGTGCATCAGCTGATTGATCATAATTAAATCATTGGACATTTTAACTTTCCCTCGTCGTGTCACTTCAGAAGGTTCCGGGGCAGATCACGGTGCAAATAAGACGAGGGTGAAATATGTTTTAGCTTTTTGTTCATCCAATTTGTGTTCGAGGTTAAGACGGATAAACATAAAGCTTTATTTTAACAACCAACTTAACTGAACACGTTTGCACACTGTTCGATTAGAGCAAACTTTAACAGTGATGTTGGACGTGGATAAACTGACCTGAGCTGCAGAGTTGGGCTCATCCAGTCAGGGAGGAGCATGTCGTGGAAAATATCTTCTAAATGTTTGTATGTGATGATTAATTAGACTGATATTGTTTTGTCTAAATACGGGAAACACAGAGGATGTGGAGCTGCTGGGAGAGAGAGATCTTTTCCAGTCCACTCCTTTCTGGGAATTGGTTGAGAACTGGCACTGGGAACTAGTCCATTAGTTTACGGGATTGTTTTGAAACTAACTAGTGCCGAAATGTCAGGTTGAGCTAACATGGAATGCTATTACATAACTGGGGGAATGGCCTGATGAGTATAAAGTAAGAGGACCTCTCCTGGTTCGAGGTCCTGGTCCGTCCGTCCTTTGGGCCCTTGTTCTCTCTCTTTGATGCGTCCACATCTCTCTGCTCCATCTGCATCTACTGTCACTGTATAATTTGTACCTTTGTGCATCGGATCGAATAAACACCACCTAAACCTTCTCTCGGCCTCGGTGGTTCTTGATCGAACAACCACAAAAAAACCTCAGTCTGCGGAGGAGGAGGGTTCTGTGTCTGCAGGAGGTACTGACGTGCTCATTTTTTCTTTTTGGTGTTGGAATAAATGCACCTGGGTTTGCTCTGGACAAACTCTCAGCTCGGCTCTGTTCCACGTGTAATGTCCAGGACGTTACATGAAGTAATAATAAGAAAAACATGTATTTTTACTGTGAACAGAACTCCGCAGATCTGACCTGTAACTTCGCCCGGTGGTGTCGAGCGCTCGTCTTTATGGAGAAAGACTCGTTTAATGTGGAGATGTTTGTAAATCCATCGTTTACACTGAGACAAACAGGCGGCTGAGCATCTAAACGAGGAATAATAATGTAAAAATGTTTCCATGTTTGCAGAAAATGTTTATTTTAACACATTTTCTTTGTCTTAACCCTAAAGCGTCGGATGCTTTCTCCGCCGATAAACTCGCGGTTGTGGACTTTCCATCAGCGTAACTCCACGACAAACTGTGCTTCATGTAAATTCAAACATCGTCTCAAAGCAGAAACATGAGGCTCTTTAAATATGTTACTGTCATTATGCTAATATCAAAGACGACCAATCAGAGCGCAGGAGCAGGTATTTGATGCGTCAAAGGAAAATGGATGGATAAAGGTGTAAAATAGAAGAAGTTATGTGAAAAAATGTAAAATTACATGCTGATACTTCCTTTAACATGATTTTTATGGCTAAAATAGTCTATAATGTGCTTAAAGGGTTAAAAACAAGAGAATGGATATTAATATTTATATTTTGAGCTGTATTAACCGACCTCCTCGCAGCAGAATTGTATTAGTCTCGTTAATATTTAAACATGGGTCTTATTTGCATGTGGAAATGTTGTACACCTGTAAACTTTATTTATTTATTTATTTATTGGACAGGCTTGTTGCACAGAAAAGAGGAACCCGAGTGGTCAGCGGGAGGGTTTCCATGGAGACTAATGGCCGTTGTGTCAGACGCACGGCACAAAACACAAAATGGCTGCCACATGTTTACACAGGGGCAAGTGGAGACTGACAACTGAGCTTTTTAAAGGCCTGTGGCACGATTTACCTCGAGAAAATGCTCCTCTTATTCCTCCTGCAGATCTGTAAATGAGAGTTTATCGTCTGGGCAAAAGGAGCTTAGGCCTAAAATATATGATGAATACAGTTAAAACCAGCTGCAATTTCCCCCTTAATAAATAAATAAATAAATACAATGAAGAAATCAATAAATAAAAAATAAAAAACTAATAAATAAAATAAATACATAAATTAATTAAATAAATAAATACAATGAATAAATCAATAAATAGACAAAAAACTAATAAATAAAATTAAACAAATTAATCTAAATAAATAAATAAACAAAAACAAATAGATAAAATAAAACAAAATAAATACAATAAATGAATAAACAAAAACGAATAAATAAAATAAAACAATATAAATAAATACAATAAATAAATAAAATAAAACAAAATAAATACAATAAAAGAATAAACAAAAAAACTAATAAATAAAATAAAACTAATAAAATAAATAAATACACAAAAAAACAAAATAAAACTAAATAAATAAACAAACAAAAAATAAATAGATAAATAAATAAAAATCATCAGACCTCACATAGATGCCAACAGGACCCAAAGCCTCGTGCACATCATCCAGCCTCATCCAGAGCCAAACGTGTGTGTTTGATTGATTTATTTTATTGTTGTGTCTTGCAAACAAAAAATGCCGAGTCCTTTAATGGTTTATAAGACACAATTAAACAAAATACAACAGGCCAGTTGGCAGACGTGTGTTACAACCACCAAAAACTCATTTAAACAAACTCATCTGCCACTTCTCCCAGACTTTACTAAGAAAAGAAGCCAAATTATAAACATAAGAATTAAACAAGCATCTCATCTTCTTCTCGTCATTACTCCAGAACATCTCCAGGCTCTGGGTGAACATTTATAAATTCATCATAAAAAGGACAATGGAACAACATATGAGCTTCACTTTCCACTTCTCCAAACTCATAAAGCACAGAGTCTTTTATCTTCAGGGGCTGGAGAAAACCTCCCGAATCAAATTTGCTCGGACATAAAACTGAGGAGGAGAAACAGCCGCTGCACGAGAGACGTTAAACTTTTAGCGTGGCCTGTAGAGCCGAGGTGTTGGACGGAGCAGCTGCTGGACACTCGCCTCTTTGTGGATCACCAGGGTCACAGGTGAAGTGTGAAGCTTTTGCAACTTTCCTTTGATCGTTTACACTCCTCTGTTTTTCCCTCTGAACTTAGACTTTTGACACTCGTAACTGTCGTGAAGTTCGGACAGACCAAGAACTCGGGAAGGTTTAACAGTGTTTATTTACAAGAGTGAATTTAAACAAACAAATGACGGTAGATCGGGCAAGGACCAGGGAGTGAGCTGAATCCAGGGCAGGTCGTGAAGTGCAGGGGCAAGAGGAGGTGGTGCCGGAGCAGGGACGATCCAGGGAGTAAGAGTCGGAGCAGGGAGCGAGGTGCGAGGGTCCGGAGCGAGGTGTAGAGACAAAGACAAAAGGAGCAGACAATACCGGAGCGAGGAGGCTGGGTCAGGGACGGAGCCAGAGACGAAGGAGCTGGGACGGTGCAGGGAGCAGGAATGTTTGACACGCGGACGATCTGCAGCTGAGTGTCTGGTCCTGGCTCCTCTTAAGCCAGGAACTCCGCCCAGCTCCAGAGTCAGGCAGGTGAGGGAGGGGAAGAGCAAAAAGGGCAGCAAATCCAGGGATCATGACAGTAACTTACTTTCACTTTCACCTGAGAACTACAGACTTACGTATTGCTGCAGCTTATTTTTATTCAGTTATTTTACTCGTCTCTTTCATTTTTCACCCAGTCTCGTTCTGCATTGAGAGTGCGTCTTGTGGTTCTCCAACCAGCTACCCTCCCGTTTCAGACTTAACACATTACCATGCTCCACTTTCTATTGCCGTACTGCGCATTTGTGTAGCTGGCTTTGTGAAAACTTTACTGTGGAGGGAAATACCAGCTGACATGTTTAATTCCGTGTAGGTGCTTCTCGCTTTAATTAGGTCCAGACTCGATGCAGCGTCCTGTCCCCGGGAGACTCCCACGATGCCCTCTGTGCGGCGGCTCGGCGCAGGAACAGGTCGGTCCTGGATCAGCTCTGCAGGGACTTTACAGCCGAATACAAGCTGTTTCATTTGGATCGAAAAAGACGACTGCAGAAGCCCACACACACGGTTATATACGGAAAGAAAAGAACAGAACTGGATGTATTTCTGCCGTTATCCAACATTTGCTTTTGTAGCTGCTCTTCAGTGGAGTTCAGCAGTTGCCAAAGTCAATTTTCCATTAGTTTTCCTCATAGACTTTTGGAAAAATTCAAATATTAAGAGTTTAGAGAGAGGCAGCTAACCACAGCACAGAGGCTAACCAGCTACGTGCTAACGAACATCAGAACAGGGTTGTTTTAAAATGCAAAACCTGCAAAATGTTTTAATAACTTTGCTCCTGAGCCGTGGGGGTTGGTTGCTGTGGAGCTCCGCTGGTTTTGCAGGATGTAGTGAAAAAGACCAGTGAACGGCTGAAGCTAACGGCGGCTAACTGCTGCATTTTCCATCGTAATGAGCAGACGAGTAGATCTGTTCTTCTCTGATGCACTTCCATGTGTTTTTATTTCATTACAAAAGCGTAAAAGTATGAGTTTAATCGGTAAAGTGCTGGTCTGCATCACGGCCGAGCAGAAATCCTGAAGATCTGAGCCAGGATTTTGGGTGAAGTAGCTCAAATTTGTGCTTAAGTAAGAGTAATGTTACTTTAAAATACTATTACTGCAGTAGGTGTAAAAAGTAGTCACCTAAATTATTCCACGAGTAAAACAAAAGTGGAGAACTGAGTAATAATTTGGACTTAAAAACAGACAAAACATTAAATATGCACAAGGAATTTTCATAGAACAGACACAAAAATTACAAAAACGGTTCAAATCTGAAGGTTTAAGAAGCAGAAACCTTCAGATTATGCATCACTTTTCTTGTTATTATTCACAGAAATGTAACCAAAACTCAAATACTGTAAAGAATATGAAATATGTCGCCTGAAAACTACTCCGAAAAGTTCAATTTCTTCAAATACTTACTCGAGTAAACATAACCTCGAGCGTCTGACCAGAAGATTTGACTATTCTGCAGGTTTTTGATCGAAAAACATCCAAGAAAACTCAACATTTCCTCCAACTGTGAGTTTTAAAGGCTCATGTCTGTGTTCTAATGTTGCTGGAGGTGTTTTTTGTTTCATTCTCACATGTTTAACACACAAACGCTGCAGATTTAGGCTGAAAACACTCTGTTCCACCTTGTGATGTCATCATGTGGTCATCCAGGAAGTGCTACACCGTGTTTTTAAACTCCACAGACTTTAACTTGATCATTTTAGCCCTGGAATCGCCACTTATCGACTGAACTCGAGGTAAAAGAAGCTGTGAACTGGAAAAAATCCCACTGTGTGACATCACAAGGTGGAACAGAGTCCGTCTACACCTCCAAAACTCAAAATGCTGATGTTAAAGTGTCACTCAAACATGTGTGAATGAGAAAAACCCAAGTCCAGGTCTGTTTTTCATGAATAAACATCATTATAAATGTCTTGAAGCTCACGAGAGTCTATTCTGTGTAATATTTCACCTTTAATAAATGCTAAAAACCAGCTTGGCGGACGTCGTTCTCTTTTATTCTCGCACGACGCTAAACTCTGCAGGATGTTCTCACTAATGCACTGTTTCACTATAGACTTTTTGTCGTGGTATTACAGGAAGTGCGGCTGAAAGAACCCTGTAAAGCGTCTCCCTAATAGATTTCCCATATGTTTTATCCTCGTGTAATTTGCAGATGTGTTTTTCAGACTCTCCTCGAGGCTGCGCTGGATTCTTCCGGCTGAGGTGGGTAAGTGGGCCACGCTGTGCGACGGAGGTAGGACCCTGCACACGTCGCTCCAGCAGCTCCAAAAAAACACTTATTTTGACCTGGTTTAAGGTAAATATCTCTGGGTTTACTGGGTTTATCCATATGATTAAAAAACAGGCAGGTTTTTTTTTAATGTGAAATATGTTTTTTTTATGTTTCAGGTGACGTCACAATAATCTAATGGGCCAGTATATTTAAAAATTTGTATATTGTTAAAGTTGTTTTTTTGTTGTAATACAGTGAGTTCTCGAGTCTAATCACTGACAGAAATGATCAAGTTCGATTTGTGTTTCACTTTTTGAATATTTGGCTGCACAAACTCAGATATTTTTTATAAACGGATATTTTTTTCCACCTGAGAGCGTTTATAAAGCAGTTTTCATGACCTAAAAATCTATGTACATAAGGAAATACAGGAGTTTCTGAAAATATAAGAGCAAATGTCGCCAGGGAAAATGAAACACGAAGGAAAAATGCGGAGGCAGGTTTTTTTGTTGGTTGATTTCTAGTCTAGTTCAATCCCAAAAGGTTCAGTTTAAAGGTGCACTGCTCAACTGCTCTGGTGTCCTGGAATATTCCACAGTATGACATTAAAAACATCATTTATTTATTTATTTGTTTATTTATTTACTAGAAGAAAAAAAACAACAACAGTACAGTACAAAACATAACAGGACTTGACAAGAGATAGAAACATGCAGGAGACCAAGAAATAAACCAGAAAATGATAGAAAAAAAGATTTTAAAAAATGATTTAAAAAAATGATTAAAAAAAGAAAAACATAATTTATTTCAAGCGTTTATTTGGTCTGTGTGATTTTCATTTATTTTTATTTTTTTTGCAGGCTTACCTCTCCACAGATCTGACCTGTGACTTGACCTGTAAAAAGCAAAGCATCAACATCCCATGAAGATGAGCAGCATCCCCTCCACCACCATAAATGTTACACAGTCTGGCTTTAAATATTTTTGTTTGGTTATTTCTGAAAAAATAAATAAATAAAAAAAATTAAAAAATAATAATAATTAAAAAAAAAAAAAAAAAAAAAAAAAATAATAATAATAATAATAATAATAATAATAATAATAATAATAATAATAAATTGATTAATAAAATAAATAAGTATAAATAAATAATACAATAATAATAATTTTATTAATAAAATAAATAAATAATACAATGATAATATAATAATAATACATTCATTAATAAAATAAATAAATAAAAAATAAATAAATTAATAAAATAAAATAAAAAAAAGTTTGTGTTGTCTAAGCCTCTGCCCTTCATCTGAAAACATTAATTCTATAATGTAATGATGTAATAAACATATTTACCATCAGGCTGGAGAAGACGGTGGTTGTAGTTTTGGAGCTTGTGGCTCAGGACCAGAAGAAAAGATTAACGAGGTCACGTCTCGGATGAATCACATATGGCCCAAATCACATCCTCCAGCAGAGACGGGGACAAACGGGGACAAACAGGGACAAACGGGGACAAACAGGAGCAGACCGGGACTCTGGAGCCGGGCAGATGTTTCATGTTGACTGCAGTAGGTCAAGTGTCTGTGGGTTTCAGACGAATCATAAATACAAAGAATAAAATACAACTGCTGTGGATACTACTGTATATTTTCTGGAGGATAAGTCGCACCAGCCAAAAAATGCAGAATAATGAAGAAAAAAAACATATATAAGTCGCATTTTTGGAGACCAAGAACAGACAATAAAAATAATAAAAATGTGAAGAACAGGCTGAATATCACATTTATATAACACATTTATATTATTCAGCTGAAGCACAGACAGAACTGACACGTGTCTGGTTTGTTAACGTCAGATATTAACAGTTAATCACAAATTAAAGCAGAAAAAACAAGCATCAGACTCGGAATAACATTTTCTTTGTTCAGTGTTTCTCTTTTAAATGATGTTAATGTGTAAATGTTAAATGTTCAGTGGTTCAGGAGGAGATACTGGTCCAAGTCTAGAGCCTCGACTGTGACAAGAACCAACATGTGACATTATAGATTTGAATCATTTCACATATAAGTCGCATCTGAGGATAAGTCGCCCCGACAAACTGAAAAAAGTCACACTTATCGTCCAGAAAATACGGTGATACTAATTCTGTTAAGTGAGATGTACAAGTAAAATTATGGGAGGATTTGGTCAAATTTTGCAAACAATTTAAAACAGAAACGATGGATTGTACTGGACTTACAGCTGTTACAAGTTACAATAAGAGAATGAGCCATTTTGAATAAAGGCTTAAAGAGTTTTAAGTGCGTAGTTTGGGAAAAACTCGTTCGGTTTCTTAGCAACACGACTAAACATCCACAGTATGGCTTTAAACTACTGCATTTCAGGCTAATAGATGTTTAAAAATACCTTAAAAGACGCATTATTATTGTGAGCGTCCTCCCCTCTCCACAGATCTGACGTGTTTCTTGGCTCCGTGTCGTTGTCTTCATGGAGATGAGAGTTTAATGTCGTACAGTGGAACATTCCAGGCAAAGCATTGACATTTCGAGCAAAACAACAGTTACAAATGTATGTAGATGGAAAAGCTGAAGTGATGACATAACACAAACGTATCGAGCTGCACAAAGTCGTTCTTGATTGAGCGTCGAGCGTTTTGTTCTGACGCCGCGAGCTCCAAACACGCCGTTTATTGCATTGTGCTGATTTAAATCCCACGCGGCCGATCGCCTCCCTCAGGGCTGCGAACACGTCAGATTTCAGGTTAAACATGATTGTACCTCGTGTCTGGATGAGTGACAGCGGCGAGCGGCGGGCGCTGTTTTACTGACTGTGGCGTTTTATCGGCCGCATCTCGTTTCTGCTCCTCCTACATCTACAGGGGGCCTCGTTATATCGCAGTTCACCTTTCACGGTCTCACTGTTTTGCGGATTTTGCTTTTTTTAAGGCGTATATGAGCTTTGTGTTCTGTGTCCTGATGTTTTTTTTTATTTATTTATTTATTTTTTTATTTTACTTTCTTTTTTTCTCTTTTTTTTCCCCTGAGGCAGACTTTTTTTTCCTTTTTTTTCTTTTTGTAATATTTATTCTTTTATTCACTTTTTTATTTAATGTTTTTTTTCTTTTCTTCTTTTCTCTTTTGTTTTTTAAATTTTGTTCTTTTTAATTTTTCTTCTGCATCCTGATTGGCTGAGGGGCTGTAGACCATTGTGTTCTGCGTCCTGATTGGCTGAGGGACTGTAGAGCATTGTGTTCTGCGTCCTGATTGGCTGAGGGACTGTAGACCATTGTCCATCAGTCTCCTCCGTGTCTCCTGTACAGTACAGAATGTGTCAGACAAATTTACATAAATGTTGGATCAGTGTGACTCTGAAGTGCTGTATGTTTGCAAGTTTTCTCCCCGACAAAACCCACAATGTCGATGAAACGTTCTGCACCGACAAAGGCACCGACGAAGGTTTGAACTTTGTGTTTAAACAAGAGAGAAATGTGAGAAAATGTTAATGTGTGAGAAAAGTGTATAAAGTGTGTGGTGAGGGGTTTTACAGACAAGAAACAGAGAGAATAATGTAAAAAATAAAGCTGATACTTTGCAGATTTTTCCTGTTGTGGATTATTTTTAGAACATAAAGCTCGACATAAACCAGAGACCGATCAACATGAAAACACATTAAAAACCTAAAGCTAAAATAACACTGTGCAGTAATATCTAATGATTGTAAAACATTCTGTGTTTGTCCTGATCTGCGATGGTGTGATCTTTTAAAAGGTTCAGAACTCATGAAAGTTTCTTGTTTTTTAGACCTTTCAGATGCTACGACTTTCCTGCTGCAGATAAGATTAATAATCTTACACCGATAATCCGCCGAGACCGTTAGTGTGATGTGTTAGCGCAGTTTTTATTAAAAGTCAGAGAGTTTGAAAGGTATTTTCATATAAACAAAAAAAATAAATAAATAAATAAAAAAAAAAATTAAAAATAAAAGAAAAAATTGTTAATAAAATGAATGATAATAATAATAGTAAAAAAAAATAAATACAAAATAAACATATATAAATAATGAAATAAAATAATAATAATTGTAATCATAATAATAATAATAAAAGTAAAAAGTAAAATAATTAAAAAATATGTATGTCCATCGGGTTGGGGGGGGGGGAGTGGGAAAAATGTAATCGGACTGTAACCTCTATATCTGCGCTTGAGACTGATACTTGAATAAAAATTTGACCATAAAAAGAACGATATTTTCAGAGTAATCCTGATAATTGACCAATCACAAAAAAACAGAGGCAATATGAAACATCCTGCTCGTCTCAAAACCAGATCAGAAACAGATTTATCTCAATAGTTACCAACATTTAAGGTACAGAATTATGTTTGGGTGAAGTGATGCAACGAGTAATAATAATAATACGGTTTCAGAAGTCGCCGTTGGTCGCCGCCGTTGGTCGCCGCCGTTGGTCGCCGCCGTTGGTCGCCGCCGTTGGTCGCCGCCGTTGGTCGCCGCTGTTGGTCATTCTGGTTGTTTTATTTTACACGAGGCAGTAAATAAGTTCTGTACGGATGATGGAGCCGTTTTAAAGCCTCGAAAACCACTGCAGTGTTGACACATTTGTGCAGATGAACAGAGAAAACAGTGTAAATCTAGTGGCGTTTAAAGGTGAAAATGTCCGAGGACGAATAAGCTCAATACAAAAGCGTCAAATTGTTAAATAATAATGAAGAATAAAGTGTCAGTCCAGTTGGTTTTGCAGTGTCTGACTTGTAAAACTTGGTTAAAATGTGGTAAAATATGTCTGAGGACCAGATAACGAGGCAAAACCGAGCAGTGTGACGTCTCAGCGGCGGGAGTTTCACCTGAGGAGTCGAGGAGGCGCTCGACTGTAGAAACGGGACGTCGTGGGAGGTTGCACTAACTCCTCCTCCTCGCCGCTCCTGACGGGGGAGATTAATTGACGTGGTGCCGGGAAGCTGTGGAGCCAGCACCTGTCCCATCCAGGCCATACATCAGCATTAGGAAATCAAGCCTTCTGTGATCATTATTTATCTGCCCCGACTAACTGCCCCGCCACAGCTGCCCCGCGAGCCCACGGCGAGGGGCGAGAGGCGGGTTATGATGTCGTGGAGCTCACCTCGAGCTTAAACGGAGGGAAATTACTCTTAGGATCGCCGGGAGGGACAGCAGCTCTGTAATCATGTGTGCAGTGTATTCAAAGTTGTTTTTTTTTTGTTTTTTTATGAACAAACAGCGAAGCACAAACACTCGTCCAACTCGTATCTCGGCTAATTGCTCAGTTTCCCCCCGAAGTGTCAAAAAACAGAGGCTCGTTTCAGGATTCAGGAGCCTTGGGGCAGAGCTGGTTTTGTCGGGGCCCCTCAGGGAGATACTGCAGCTAATAAACTCAAATGTTGACTTAAGTTTGGGCGCGGTCTGTCACCTGCTTGTCTCCATGGAGAAGTTATTGCTTTGCCTTTAATTTTCTTGCGTTTATTCCATTTACAGATGTTTAAGTTGCAAAAAAATATGTCCTAAAATGTGCGTTCTTGCTTTGAGCGGGTTCGACTTTGGCCTGTCGCTTCGTTGTTATGATGTTTGGTCCCTCCCTCTGTTTGTTTAACCATGTGTTTCATAAAAAAGCAAAAACGCCGCTGTCGATCGTGTCTGCTGAGCGATGGACCAGCTTCAGCGCTTCTCCAGATCCCCGTCTTGTAGTTGGTGCATCGCTCCTTCTCGTTACCGATCCACGGCTGTAAAAATCTCCCCGACGTCGCGGCTGAATCACGGTGAAAGTCTTAGATCAGGGTTGTCCAAACTACGGCCCAGGGGCTAAATACGGCCCTCAGACGAGTTTTTATTGGCCCTCAGTCCTTCAGCTGAACTGGCCCAATTGATCAAAATCAGTACTTTTTACAACAAATTTGAGTAATTCTACAAATATAACCTGAATAACATCACATTTCATTGTCAGACAGACTTAATATTAATATTTCGGGCCTTATTTAAAGTATCAAAACTATGTTAAAAGCACCGTCTGAATTATCCGCTGTACTGACACTGAGTATTTTTCAACAAACGGCCCTCGGTGAAAAGACTTTGGGCCCCTCTGACTTTTTTTTTCTGTTAAACTGGGGGCAGTAAACTTCTGACACATCTGGAGATTTAACAACCTACATTTTGTTTTTGATCGTAACCGAATTCTTTGGCTTTTGTAATTTATTTTGTACTTTTATTTTGAACTTGTTTAGCCTCCTTTTGTTGTTATTAAATTTTACTGTATAATTCAATTTTTTTTTATCACTTGTGACCTTCACATTTACTTTATAATAATAATAAAACAAAACGCTTAATCACCCTTTTACCATCAGGGTTGTGTTACTTTTTTTGTCTCTAGAAACAGTTTGTATCAGTCATGTGGTGCTCGTCTCCATGGAGATGGATAATGCCATAATGTGTAATACTCCAGAATCCAGTATTAAGCAGGATATTCATGTTTCAGGAACGACGATGGTTCTACGTGGTCTCTGAACGAATACCGTATTTTCCGGACAACAGAGCGCAACTGATTAAAGCCACATGCTTCAATTTTAGAAAGAAAAACTTTTACAAGTTGCACCGGATTTTAAGTCACAGGTCCCACGTAGTAATGTGAAAAATGAGTCAAAAACCTTCATTTTCGAGGGACTAGTGCAGTTTTACATGATTTTTTTTATAGTGTCTGCAGGCGCGTGTTCTGCGTCCTGATTGGCTAAAGGAGGTGCTGTGTTCTGCGTCCTGATTGGCTAAAGGAGGTGCTGTGTTCTGCGTCCTGATTGGCTAAAGGAGGTGCTGTGTTCTGCGTCCTGATTGGCTAAAGGAGGTGCTGTGTTCTGCGTCCTGATTGGCTAAAGGAGGTGCTGTGTTCTGCGTCCTGATTGGCTAAACTCTGGACGTCCACGAGAGACTTTACATGTGAAACAACATAAAAAAGGAGGAAAATAACATGAGGACGACAGCAGAATAAGTTTGAACAAGGAGCAAAAAGGGCTGTGACCTGCGGATGGATCTGCTTTAGTTTGTGGATCAGTGACTCAGGAAAAAGAACATTACGAGACATTACAGCGGCGCCAGGACGAAGAGGAGGAGTCAGAGGAAGAGGCGGAGTCAGAGGAGCTGAGACATACACCTGCAGCAGAACATAGAGAATAATTGTAAAAAAAATTAAGTTTTCTACTTCACGGATTTCGTTTAGACACTGTCTCTTATCACTGTAAGACGAGTCCCTGACAGCGGCGACAGACACGGAGCAACATCCACTCTTCACTTTTATGTCGACTGTTGTTGGGCAAAATGTTTTTGGCGCCACAGTGAACCATAAGCCGCAGCGGTTAAAAAGTAGAAAAAGTACCGGCTTGTAGTCCGGTATTTACTTATACTACCTCGATTACATCAGTTTAATTTGGTTAAACACTAGATTTATTGTTGTATTTTCCATCCATTTTCGTCGTGGAGGAGCAGCGGCTCTACTCCGAGCTCCTCCGTCTCGTATATTTCAAATGTAACTTTTTTTCAGGTCATACTTTGTGTTTAAATTAATAGAAATCACCTTCTTTTATTTGACATTATAGTTTTGAGAGACACGTTCATCAGGATCTTACAGTCGAGTCCAGGGGTCGGCTCCGGAGCCACATACGGCTCCTAAAAAAGTATTGAAGTGTATTTTATTTGTGTCAGTTCTTTTTTATTATTTTTCTTCACTCAAAATAATCGTCACACTCACAGAAGTCGAGATTTTCCCGACAGAAACATGAAGAAACGTGGATCCTGTCGTCCTGTTTATTTTTTATTCTTTAGTCACATTTTGCTTTTTTTTCAAATTTATTTTTTAAAATTCAGGCTCCTACTCGCTCCAAAAGCCCAAAGGTGAAATAAGGACGACGCTCACCGTGTTTTTTATTTGCTTCATGGATCATTTAAGTTCAGCTTTTTAATTAATCTGAAAAAGACCTTCATCTCACCGTGTCTTTTTTTTTTTTTTTTTGGTTATTATTTTTTAAAGAGTTCAAAATGTTCATTACATAAATAAAATGTAATTTTCTCTGTAGCACTTCATGGTTTTCACAAACACACTGTATTTATACAAAGAGCAAAAGTAAAACATGTACACAGTGTTATCTTCAAGTTTAAAAGAATTTCTCACTGTTGTTTTTTTCTTTGGAAACTGGGACCAAATGTTTTTTTGGGTTAAAAGTCACAGACGCCTCATTTAAAAACTGACAGTTTGTACCAATATTACTCTTCATTCAGTTTAAATTATCATTCTAAAATACGACTTGGACAAAAACTACACTGAAAATATATTAGTCCTGGTTTAGTCCAGGTTTAGTCCTGGTTTAGTCCTAGTTTAGACCTGGTTTAGTCCTAGTTTAGACCTGGTTTAGTCCTGGTTTAGTCCCGGTTTAGTCCCGGTTTAATCTCGGTTAGTCCCGGTTTAGTCCCAGTTTAGTCCTAGTTTAGACCTGGTTCAGTCCTGGTTTAGTCCAGGTTTAGACCTGGTTAAGTCCTGGTTTAGTCCTGGTTTAGTCCCGGTTTAGTCCCGGTTTAGTCCTGGTTTAGACCCGGTTTAGTCCTAGTTTAGTCCCAGTTTAGTCTCGGTTAGTCCCGGTTTAGTCCCAGTTTAGTCCTAGTTTAGACCTGGTTCAGTCCTGGTTTAGTCCAGGTTTAGACCTGGTTAAGTCCTGGTTTAGTCCTGGTTTAGTCCCGGTTTAGTCCCGGTTTAGTCCCGGTTTAGTCCCGGTTTAGTCCTAGTTTAATCCTGGTTTAATCCTGGTTTAGTCCTGGTTTAGTCCTGGTTTAGTCCTGGTTTAATCCTGGTTTAGTCCTGGTTTAGTCCTGGTTTAGTCCTGGTTTAGTCCTGGTTTAGTCCTGGTTTAGTCCTGGTTTAGTCCTAAACACATCTCCAGTCGGCCCGTCCTGGTTTCCTGCTGGTTTGGTCTTTTCTTTATAAAACTCGGCTCAGTTTCCAGTCGGCCCTTCTTCAGTCTCACAGCTTCATAAAGTGAAACCTGATCCTTTTGTCTCAGATTAACGCCCGACTCCGGCTCGGACAGAACTCGCCGCTGTCCTGCGGCAGATAAGAAAACTGCTCATTAATTTCCTCCTCTGGCCTTTGTCCGACCGTAACTCCAGCCTGATCACATGACCACACGACCAGGCTCCGACGCTGTACATCAGCACGAGAACAACACCTCCACTGTGAGGAGCGCACACGGCGAGGAGCTCCACCGCCACGCTCCACCGCCACGCTCCATCTCCACCACGCTCCATCTCCACCACGCTCCATCTCCACCACGCTCCATCTCCACCACGCTCCATCTCCACCACGCTCCAGCACCACCGATAACGCAGAAAACACAGGCCTATGGTGTAAAGAATGAGCCTTTTCTTGAGTGAATAAGCTGAATGTGGAACAGGAGTTAGCGTGTTAGCTTGTTAGCGTGTTAGCATGTTTGGGTAAAAGTGCCTCTATACGTCTCTTGTTAGCATAGAAATTCCAAGGACTGCGTATTTAAAGAATCTGAATGTGTTTCTGCGAAGAATTATGTAACGACAGGCAGGTTTTAAATGTAAAATAATGGATAAAATAGTTGATTAAAATGCTGCTTCATTTATTTACGTTTTTATGTGATTCTGAAAAGCAAAAATATGCAGTTCACAGGATTTCTACATGATCCTGGGGTTTTTATTTCACGTCTGTGTCTGTAAATCAACACATGAACATTAATAACAGACACATCAGGTCCTTCTTTCCTCGACGTCGCTCCTGTTAGCGTTAGCAACAGGTTTGATTGACAGTGTTGCTAAACGCTAAACCAGAAGTGCAGACGGGAAGAGGCGTTACCTTCAACATCCTCACTCCTGATTGGCTCTTTGGTTGCTATGATACTCGTGGTTGGTCGCTCTAACCTCGATGAGCTTCATTTGTAAAAGCGTCATTTTTCTCTTAACCCTTGTGTTGAAAACTGTGCCTTAAACTTTGAGGTAATGTGCCACATACTTATTTTAAAATGTCACCCTGGAACCTGCTGCTTCGGTCACATGATACATCTCTTCGTTTTCAGGCTGACGAAACCTTGAAACGCATCTTTTCAGTGACGGCAGCATCGTTTAATGACGTTTTCTACCTTCCTGTAAACAGCTCACAGTGTGTCCAGTTATGACCTTGTACAGACAGAATGTAAATGAGTTTTTATAGGAGCTGCTTCTATAGATCGTACTTTCTCAGGCTTGAAGTGCTGGAAAAACTCCCTTGAAACACAACACGTGCTGCTGTCTGAAACTTCATTCATGTGATAAACAGATAAAATTCTTTCCCTCCTCTGCAATCGCTTCCTTTACAATCACAATTTGATCTTTTTTAGTTTGAAACCTGAGTCACTGAAGCTGCCACATACCTGACAAACCGTTTCACTTGACGCCGTGTTAAACAGACGGACGGAGGATTGTGTGAGTATAAATAGCAGTGAGTCTCGTCTGGCCCCTAACCTCATGTCCATCTCAACAGTCGCACTAATGAACCGTCTTTACACGACAGCGCTCGGGTATAAAGGACTGGTCCTGATCTGGTCCGAGTCGGCTCATGTTCACGGTGCTTTTGTGTATAAGTGAGTATTTGTGTGGATTTATGGTGTATTTGTGTTTAGATTAATAATCCTCCAAACTTAGAACAGTCAATGTTAAAGCAAATGGTTCATATCTCGTCATTTTTGGTCAAAAACTTATAAAAACGTGCGTGTCCGAGTTTGTGGTAACAGCTGTTTTAAGTCAGTGTTCGCTCGCTCTATCACGCTTCACTTTTCGTGGTTTCGCTGTTTCGTGGAGTTTTTTAGAGCAGTTTTTCATGCTTTTTTTTAATATTGTATGAACGTGCATTGTGTTCTGCGTCCTGATTGGCTGAGGGACTGTAGACCATTGTGTTCTGCGTCCTGATTGGCTAAGAGACTGTAGACCATTGTGTTCTGCGTCCTGATTGGCTGAGGGACTGTAGACCATTGTGTCCTGCGTCCTGATTGGCTGAGGGACCGTAGACCATTGTGTTCTGCGTCCTGATTGGCTGAGGGACGTGCCGTGTCTCCTGTACTTATTTTATTAACAATGAATATTATTTATTTATTATGTTGGAGACATTTTTTACTTTCTAAAAAAGTAACTGCAACAAGATCATCGTGAGGATAGAGTCTGCGGCACCAGGACAAAGAGGCGGGGTCAGAGGAAGAGGCGGGGTCAGAGGAAGAGGCGGGGTCAGAGGAAGAGGCGGGGTCAGAGGAAGAGGCGGGGTCAGATTAACCCTCGAGCCTAAATCTGGAGACTTTCTACACTGAACTGTACCTGCTCTGGTCAGGTAGGCGACTTATCATAGCCCAGTTTTTTTTACCTTGCACCTGTACTCCACCTCTACTCCACCTTTACTCCACCTCTACTCCACCTCAACAATCTACCTCTCAACGTCTAGTCAACCCCAACCAGCAATCTACCTCCAACATCTTTATAAACTGTGAATGGTTGAACTTTGAAGCACAGACTGAACTCGGGGGCTGTGGGGCATCGTTTCGTGTTTTCTATCTGTCTATTTTGTGTCTATTTCTCAATACATGGCACAATTTAACCACAATATACTGTCTGTCCAGTCGATTTCATAGTGATCTGACCATAGTATTACTACTACTACAACTGCTACACGGGTCACCAGCCCATATACCCGTTACAATGGACACTTCTTCACCAGGGCCAAGGTCTCTGCAAACCACAGACAGCGATCCGAGCTCCGTCTATGTCCCATTTCGGTAGTTTATTGTATATTGGAGGTGTAAAATCTCTACCTGAATTGTTTTTTAGCATACGTACATCCTTTACAGTACAGTAGACCGACTTTCTCAAGGACAGCAGACACGTGTGAGTCAGTTTTAGTGCAGCCGTTTGACGATGAGGAGACGGTGACAGCGTAACCATAGCAACAGCGTGGTCCTGCTGATGGGGCTATTTCTACACCCGCACTTACATTTCCTATAGTGCGTTAGGTAATATGTCTTTAGACAGATAGTTGTCGCGTCAATCATGTAAGTGCAGAACAGGCCGTTCATCACCTCTTCATAAATGCACAAAGGAAGAATCAACGTTTCCTCTTGGATGTGAAGCAGATATTTATTTTACTGATTTATGCTGCGTTTTATTTATCGTTGGAGGCTGGAAATTGGATCTGGGAGTAACGGTTTCTCTGGGTTTTTGTGTTCCAGAGGTTAAGTTGTGCTCGAATCTGCCAAAATGCTAATGTGAATTTATGAACCCGGATCTAGTGATTACATTTGTCATTGATACAGTGGCCCAAAAGTCACTGACACTTTTAAATCTTCAGTAGCTCCTTTAATTCTTAAGTTAAACTCACCACATTTTAGCAGTAGATAAACTGAACCTTCACAGATTTTTGTCAATATAAACAGTTATAATTGTTCACTTACACTTGAACTTATCACGACTTAAACTAGAGGAAGTAAAAATGTCTTATGTCTCTTATTTGATCCTGATGTCACGTTTGAAGTGGTTTATTGTCTGAGGTTTATTCACAAACACCTTTTCTTTAAGATAGACCCACAGGAAGAAATCAGGACGAGTCAGGTCTGTGGAGATCACATACTGCCCCCTGTCTGTGAAAAACACTTATTATTCCTTTAATGGGGCATCTCTGGTATTAAAATGTGGACGGTAACACCACTGGGTTTGTGAATTTGACCCATGTGACTCAAAGTCCCACTGTACAATGAGGGTTCGTTCCTCGGTGCTGGATTTGCTCAGATTAATGTGGGAAGAGTCGTTCTAAATGCTTCTTTTGACGACATTTTCTCCTTGTGTCCATCACTATAACAGAGTTTAACTGTGTATTTATATTTGCAGAGGCTCAACCACAACCTCGTAACTGTGGTTTCAGGATTGGTGCGATGATTTTAGGCGGAGGAGGGAGTTCGCCACAAAACTCTGAAAAACTATGGCTGATTTCCTGTGTCTGGTGAGATTTGGATGCACCGTCTCAGCAGCTCGTTGTAGTGTCGGGGCTTTCGGCTCCTTTTGGATCCATTTTCTTCAAAGACTGTCTCTTTTACTATTTATTTATACGACAGAAGCAAATGTGAGAACTCGTATAACTATAAACTAATCACAGAGAGTTTAAAATGTGTTTAAAATGTGTTTAAATTGGTTCAAACTGAGAGCGGGAGTGAGTTTACCCTTTGTAATTATGAAAATATGGATAAAATGTCGCACTACAAGAACAATAATTAAAAACTAACTGTTATTACAATGCCAGATCTGTTTTTTGTGCACAAATCTCTCACTCGTGTTGTGTGCTCTGCTTCTGTGCTCATCCTTGAGTTAGATCAGGGTTTATCAGCAGAAAAATATTTGGTTCTTTAAAAAATTAGATCCAGTTACAAATGTCGACGTTAAAAGAGCCGACTCGTTCAAACACGTCACATCACTGGATCGTTGCTCTTTCACGTGGTTGGAGGAAGTGGAAGTCACTCTGCCTCTGCTCCAGCGCTCACTCCTTCACTCCTTCACTCCACCTCTTCTCCAGCGCTCACTCCTTCACTCCTTCACTCCACCTCTTCTCCAGCGCTCACTCCTTCACTCCTTCACTCCACCTCTGCTCCAGCGCTCACTCCTTCACTCCTTCACTCCACCTCTTCTCCAGCGCTCACTCCTTCACTCTGCCTCTTCTCCAGCGCTCACTCCTTCACTCCTTCACTCTGCCTCTTCTCCAGCGCTCACTCCTTCACTCCTTCACTCTGCCTCTTCTCCAGCGCTCACTCCTTCACTCTGCCTCTGCTCCACCGCTCACTCCTTCACTCCTTCACTCTGTCTTCTCTACATTTATGTCGCAGGCACAGACTCTATATTTAAATTGAAATAGCTGCTTTGTTCCAAACAGGAAGTGATCATGTGGCACTTCTATCTATCAGCTCTGGCTCCAATTCACTTTACATTGTAAAACTGTAAAAAACTGCGTCCCCTCTCTCTGTAACTGCTGCTGTCACTTCTCATTTGGTCTTAAAATGTTCGTACAAATTTGCCATTTTGTGCGAAAATCAAGACGACATAAATAACAAACAAATCAGGCGCCATCTT
>JAIEZT010000234.1:74844-151579 GCA_019594935.1 Periophthalmus modestus
GGAGAGGAAAAGGAGAAAGAGAGGAAGAGTAGAGGGAGAAAAGGGGGATAGTGGGCAGAGAGGGAGAGCAGAGCAGGACGGAGCAGAGAAGAGAGAGAAGGAAAGGAAGAGAGAGAGCAGATGCCATCAGAGAGGGAGAAAGAGAAGGAAAAGAGAGAAGGGGGGAGCAGAGAGGGGTAAGGAGAAAAAAAAGTGGAGAAAGGAGTCGAGTGAGACAAGTGTAATAGAGAGAGAGAGAGAGAGAAGACCAAGAAGAGGGGGAATACATAAAAGGGTGAGACCACGCTATAGGCAGAAAAGACAGACAACAACAGGGCAAAAGAGAGAAGAGAAAAATGAAAGAGGGAAGAAAAAGAGAAGAAATGAGTGGAGAGAAAGCAGAAGACAGAGAGCAAAAGAAAAGCAGGAGAATTATAAAAGGTGAGAGAGATAAAAAATAATAATAATACTGGGAGAAGGATGAAATGAATAAGAGATAGAGAAGAAAACTACAGGGAGAGAAAGGAAAGAAAGGTTGAAGAAGGAGAGAAAGAAGAGAAAGATGCTGAGAAGTGAAAGTTCAGCTGCACCAGCGCAGACCAGAGCAGATCGTCCACAACCCCAACACATCCTCAGATCATCGTCAGATCATCGTCAGATCATCTTCAGATCATCGTCAGATCATCTTCAGATCATCATCAATCATCATCAAGATCATCAGTCAAGATCATCTTCAGATCATCATCAGATCATCATCAGATCATCATCAGATCACAACCGGATCATAATCAGATCATAATCAGATTTGTAGTTCTACCTGCAGCAGATTCGACTGTAACGACGCACAAACTGCTCAAAGGCACAAAGTGGATTTTCAGTAAAACTTTTGAAAAACCGTGAAGAAGCTTTTTAAACTTCCAGAACAAACCCGGTTCTTATTTTGGTCGAGTTGGTGCCGGTGTTTGTGTCTCACTGGCGTCGTGTTTGTGGATCTGACACGTCCAGGATGCGATTTATTTCACACCATGTCGTTTAATTAGGTAAAAAGATCTGAAGAGCTGAAACTTGTTCTGGCAACGTCAGAGTGATCACTATAGAGTCTGAGGCGGCGTTAGCGTCGAAAGGAGAACGGCTTCGCTTTGGTTCATGGGTCAAGTTATTTACGGGCTTCTGTTCACTGTTTATGGGCGACATTTGTAGGACTTTTGACCAGGCAGAAGACAGAATATTGTGGTTTGAGTTGTTAATTCCTGTGGCAGTGATCCAGCACTTTCATCACTCTGAAGTGGAGAGGATCTGGCAACCCAACGTGAGGAACTTAGGCCAAAGAGAAATAAATAAAACCAGAGGATTCATCGCCGTGGAAACATAAAGTTATAAACATCCAGCTCCTGCAGCCACGTTTTCACTGTCATAATCTGCACAAATTAACTAGAAGAAGCACTTTTCATTAATTTTACTTTGTAGATTTGATTTTTTTTTGTATTTGAGCTTTAGCTGATGTTCATGTTCAACCATAGAATCTGAAAAAACTGTATTTATTAATTTATTTATGCAAAAAAATAATAAATTGCAAAACTGTTTTACCTCATTGGCTTAATACCATTTAAAATTAGGTCATAATGTAAAAATCATGATCTAAAATCTTTTTTTTTTTATGGTAATGTATTTTTTTCTGTGAATATTGCTACTCAAGTTGTAAGTGTAAATGGGAACTATAAACTGTGGCCCAAAAGTCACTGACACTTTTAAAATCTTCAGTAGCTCCTTTTAATTCTTAAGTTAAACTCACCAAATTTTTGCAGTAGATAAACTGAACCTTCACAGATTTTTCCCAATATAAACAGTTATAATTGTTCACTTACACTTGAACTTATCACGACTTAAACTAGAGGAAGTAAAAATGTCTTATGTCTCTTATTTGATCCTGATGTCACGTTTGAAGTGGTTTATTGTCTGAGGTTTATTCACAAAACCCTTTTCTTTAAGATAGACCCACAGAAGAAATCAGGACGAGTCAGGTCTGTGGAGATCACATACTGCCCCCCTGTCTGTGAAAAACACTTATTATTCCTTTAATGGCATTTACTCTTGGGCAATCTCTCTGGTATTAAAATGTGGACGGTAACACCGCTGGGTTTGTGTGATTTGACCCATGTGACTCAAAGTCCCACTGTACAATGAGGGTTGGTTCCTCGGTGCTGGATTTGCTCAGATTAATGTGGGAAGAGTCGTTCTAAATGCTCTGGAAAAATAAAAGAAAAATATTTAGAAACAAAAGAGTTATGATTATTTTAAAAACTGTATAAACTGGACATAGCGAACCTGCTAGCTGCCACTCTGTCCCTGCTGCTGTCAGACTCATGTTGGTCTTAATGTTCGTATTAACCCTCTACATGATCCTGGGGTTTTTATTTCACGTCTGTGTCTGTAAATCAACATATGAACATTAATAACAGACACTCAGGTCCTTCTTTCCTCGACGTCGCTCCTGTTAGCGTTAGCAAACAGATTTGATTGACAGTGTTGCTAAGCGCCCGGCAGGAAGGGGCGTTACCTTTCAACAGTTTTTGCAGGTCGGTCATGTCCAAACACTTCTCTGCTTTAACTTAAAGTGGCGTAAAAGTCCAAACGCCTTATGTAAACCTTTTGTTTTGTTGCTCTGATTTACAAAGACGACAACTTTATTCTTTTACGTTTAACTGCAGATGAAAACAGCGAGAACAACACGATGATCCAGCGTGAACGAGGTGAGTCACAGATCGTACAGGTTTATTTTAGCTCCAGAAGAAGGAAAAGCTGACCACACACACCACCTCTGAGCTCTCGTTCTCACCTGGCTCCACGCTGGTTTCTGTAATGAGCCGACGTGGATAAAAACATGCACAGGCACATCAGGGCCACCGGGGAAAAATACAACAGACTCCGCTCTTCTCCTGGTGTCGAGCTACAAAATGCTGTTTATTTGACAAAAATGGACTCATTGTCAAGGAAACACGCGCCACAAATCATACTCAGGCTCAAATTGACCCACAAACACAGACTGTGGACTGGATGAGCTCCAGGCACATGGAGTTTGGAGCCGACATATTTGGAATTCTGACCACGGGTATCATAGCAACCAAAGAGCCAATCAGGAGTGAGGCTGTGGAAGGTAACACCCTCGTCCTGCCCACACAGATGGTTTCGTAGGGAGTGGGAGGGATCTCAAGAAAAGAAGGCGCCTGGTTTGTTTGTTATTTATGTCGTCTTGATTTTCGTACAAAATGGCAAATTTGTACGAACATTTAAGACCAAAATGACGAGTGACAGCAGCAGTTACAGAGAGAGGGGACACACTTTTTACACAGTTTTTCAATGTAAAGTGAATTGGAGCCAGAGCTGATAGAGCTAGCACTTCCTATTTGGAACAAAGCAGCTATTTCAATTTAAATATAGAGTCTGTGCCTGCAACATAAATGTAGAGAAGACAGAGTGAAGGAGTGAGCGGTGGAGAAGAGGTGGAGTGAAGGAGTGAAGGAGTGAGCGCTGGAGCAGAGGTGGAGTGAAGGAGTGAGCGCTGGAGCAGAGGCGGGGTGAAGGAGTGAAGGAGTGAGCGCTGGAGCAGAGGCAGAGTGAAGGAGTGAAGGAGTGAGCGCTGGAGCAGAGGTGGGGTGAAGGAGTGAAGGAGTGAGCGCTGGAGCAGAGGTGGGTGAAGGAGTGAAGGAGTGAGCGCTGGAGCAGAGGTGGGGTGAAGGAGTGAAGGAGTGAGCGCTGGAGCAGAGGCGGGGTGAAGGAGTGAAGGAGTGAGCGCTGGAGCAGAGGCGGGGTGAAGGAGTGAAGGAGTGAGCGCTGGAGCAGAGGTGGGTGTGAAGGAGTGAGCGCTGGAGCAGAGGCGGAGTGAAGGAGTGAAGGAGTGAGCGCTGGAGCAGAGGCGGGGTGAAGGAGTGAAGGAGTGAGCGCTGGAGCAGAGGTGGGGTGAAGGAGTGAGCGCTGGAGCAGAGGCGGGGTGAAGGAGTGAAGGAGTGAGCGCTGGAGCAGAGGTGGGGTGAAGGAGTGAGCGCTGGAGCAGAGGTGGGGTGAAGGAGTGAGCGCTGGAGAAGAGGTGGAGTGAAGGAGTGAGCGCTGGAGCAGAGGTGGAGTGAAGGAGTGAGCGCTGGAGAAGAGGTGTGAGTGAAGGAGTGAAGGAGTGAGTGCTGGAGCAGAGGAGGAGTGAAGGAGTGAGCGCTGGAGCAGAGGCGGAGTGAAGGAGTGAGCGCTGGAGCAGAGGTGGAGTGACTTCCACTTCCTCCAACCACGTGAAAGAACAACGATCCAGTGTGTGACGTGTTTGAACGAGTCGGATCTTTTAAGCGTTTTCCTTGACGTCGACATTTGTAACTGGATCATTTTTTTAAAGAACCAAATATTTTTCTGCTGATGAATCCTGATCTAACTCAAGGATGAGCACAGAAGCAGAGCACACGACACGAGTGAGAGATTTGTGCACAAAAAAAACAGATCTGGCATTGAAATAACAGTTAATTATTGTTCTTGTAGTGCGACATTTTATCCATATTTTCATAATACAAAGGGTAACTCACTGCCGCTCTCAGTTTGAACCAATTTAAACACATTTTAAACACATTTTAAACTCTCTGATTAGTTTATAGATATATGAGTTCTCACATTTGCTTCTGTCGTATAAATAAATAGTAAAAGAGACAGTCTTTGAGAAGAAAATGGATCCAAAAGGAGCCGAAAGCCCCGACACTACAACGAGCTGCTGAGACGGTGCATCCAAATCTCACCAGACACAGGAAATCAACCATAGTTTTTTCAGAGTTTTGTGGCGAACTCCCTCCTCCGCCTAAAATCATCGCACCAATCCTGAAACCAAAGTTACGAGGTTGTGGTTGAACCTCTGCAGATATAAATACACAGTTAAACTCTGTTATAGTGATGGACACAAGGAGGAAAATTCGTCAAAAGAAGCATTTAGAACGACTCTTCCCACATTAATCTGAGCAAATCCAGCACCGAGGATCGAACCCTCATTGTACAGTGGTACTTTGAGTCACACGGGTCAAATTCACAAACCCAGCAGTGTTACCGTCCACATTTTAATACCAGAGATGCCCCATTAAAGGAATAATAAGTGTTTTTTCACAGACAGGGGGCAGTATGTGATCTCCACAGACCTGACTCGTCCTGATTTCTTCCTGTGGGTCTATCTTAAAGAAAAGGTGTTTGTGAATAACCTCAGACAATAAACCACTTCAAACGTGACATCAGGATCAAATAAGAGACATGAGACATTTTTTACTTCCTCTAGTTTAAGTCGTGATAAGTTCAAGTGTAAGTGAACAATTATAACCGTTTTATATTGGGAAAAATCTGGGAAGGTTCAGTTTATCTACTGCTAAAATGTGGTGAGTTTAACTTAAGAATTAAAGGAGCTACTGAAGATTTAAAAGTGTCACTGACTTTTTGGGCCACTCTGTATAAATGACAAATGTAATAACTAGATCCGGGTTCATAAATTCACATTAGCATTTTAGCAGATTCGAGCACAACTTAACCTCTGGAACATAAAAACCCAGAGAAACCGTTACACCCAGATCCAATTTCCAGCCTCCAACGATAAATAAAACGCAGCATAAATCAGTAAAATAAATATCTGCTTCACATCCAAGAGGAAACTTTGATTCTTCCTTTGTGCATTTATGAAGAGGTGATGAACGGCCTGTTCTGCACTTACATGATTGACGCGACAACTATCTGTCTAAAGACATATTACCTAACGCACTATAGGAAATGTAAGTGCGGGTGTGTAGAAATAGCCCCATCAGCAGGACCACGCTGTTGCTATGGGTACGCTGTCACCGTCTCCTCATCGTCAAACGGCTGCACTAAAACTGACTCACACGTGTCCGCCGTCCTTGAGAAAGTCGGTCTACTGTACTGTAAATGATGTATGTATGCTAAAAAACAATTACATGTACTACTGGAAGTATTTGTTCTGATTCAGGTAGAGATTTTACACCTCCAATATACATAAACTACCGAAATGGGACATAGGCGGTGCTTGGATCGCTGTCTGTGGTTTGCAGAGACCTTGGCCCTGGTGAAGAAGTGTCCATTGTAACGGGTATATGGGCTGGTGACCCGAGTAGCAGTTGTAGTAGTAGTAATACCTATGGTCAGATCACTATGAAATCGACTGGACAGACAGTATATTGTGGTTAAATGGTGAAAAATAGACACAAAATAGACAGACAAAAAACACAAAACGATGCCCCCCACAGCCCCCGAGTTCAGTCTGTGCTTCAAACTTCAACCATTCACAGTTTATAAAGATGTTGGAGGTAGATTTGTTGGCTGGGGTTGACTAGACGTTTGAGAGGTAGATTGTTGAGGTTGGAGTAGAGGTGGAGTAGAGGTGGAGTACAGGTGCAAGGCAAAAAAACTGGGCTATTAATAAGTCGCCTACCCGACCAGAGCAGGTGCAGTTTCAGTGTAGAAAGTCTCCAGATTTAGGCTCGAGGGTAAATCTGACCCCGCCTCTTCCTCTGACCCCGCCTCTTCCTCTGACCCCGCCTCTTCCTCTGACCCCGCCTCTTCCTCTGACCCCGCCTCTTCGTCCTGGTGCCGCAGACTCCGTCCTCACGATGGTCTTGTTTGCAGTTACAGTCCTTTTGCTGCTGTCGTCTTTATGTATTTTTTCCTCTTTCTTCATGTGACAAACCAAGCTTCATTTATTCCGTAACGGCGCCCCCTACAGCCGCAGAACTTCTCCTGCCCTCAGCCTGTCCATGTCCCGCTTAAATAGACCACACACGGCAGGACAGTTACAGCTCGTCTTTATTCGCTCTTGTTACTTTTTTATCGTTGTGCTCCTCAAATCTGCTGCAGGAAACAATATTTTTATGAAGAAAGTAAAAAATGTCTCCAACATAATAAATAAATAATATTCATTGTTAATAAATAAGTACAGGAGACACGGCACGTCCCTCAGCCAATCAGGACGCAGACACAATGGTCTACAGTCCCTCAGCCAATCAGGACGCAGAACACAATGGTCTACAGTCCCTCAGCCAATCAGGACGCAGAACACAATGGTCTACAGTCCCTCAGCCAATCAGGACGCAGAACCAATGGTCTACAGTCTCTTAGCCAATCAGGACGCAGAACACAATGGTCTACAGTCCCTCAGCCAATCAGGACGCAGAACACAATGGTCTACAGTCTCTCAGCCAATCAGGACGCAGAACACAATGGTCTACAGTCCCTCAGCCAATCAGGACGCAGAACACAATGGTCTACAGTCCCTCAGCCAATCAGGACGCAGAACACAATGCACGTTCATACAATATTAAAAAAAAGCATGAAAAACTGCTCTAAAAAACTCCAGGAAACAGCGAAACCACGAAAAGTGAAGCGTGATAGAGCGAGGGAACACTGGACTTAAAACAGCTGTTACCACAAACTCGGACACACATGTTTTTATAAGATTTTTGACCAAAAATGACGAGATATGAACCATTTTGCTTTAACATAGACTGGTCTAAACTCGGAGGATTATTAATCTAAACACAAATACACCATAAATCCACACAAATACTCACTTATACACAAAAGCACAGTGAACACGAGCCGACTCGGACCAGAACAGGACCAGTCCTTTATACCCGAGCGCTGTCGTGTAAAGACGGTTCATTAGTGCGACTGTTGAGAGATGGACATGAGGTTAGGGCCAGACGAGAAATGCCTCACTGCTATTTATACTCACACAATCCTCCGTCCGTCTGTTTAACACGGCGTCGAATGAAACGGTTTGTCAGGTATGTGGCAGCTTCAGTGACTCAGGTTTCAAACTAAAAAAGATCAAATTGTGATTGTAAAGGAAGCGATTGCAGAGGAGGGAAAGAATTTTATCTGTTTATCACATGAATGAGTTTCAGACAGCAGCACGTGTTGTGTTTCAAGGGAGTTTTTTCCAGCACTTCAAGCCTGAGAAAGTAGGATCTATAGAAGCAGCTCCTATAAAAACTCATTTACATTCTGTCTGTACAAGGTCATAACTGGACACACTGTGAGCTGTTTTACAGGAAGGTAGAAAACGTCATTAAACGATGCTGCCGTCACTGAAAAGATGCGTTTCAAGGTTTCGTCAGCCTGAAAACGAAGAGATGTATCATGTGACCGAAGCAGCAGGTTCCAGGGTGACATTTTAAAATAAGTATGTGGCACATTACCTCAAAGTTTAAGGCACAGTTTTCAACACAAGGTTTAAGAGAAAAATGACGCTTTTACAAATGAAGCTCATCGAGGTTAGAGCGACCAACCACGAGTATCATAGCAACCAAAGAGCCCATCAGGAGTGAGGATGTTGAAGGTAACGCCTCTTCTTCCGTCTGCACTTCTGGTTTAGCGTTTAGCAACACTGTCAATCAAACCTGTTGCTAAACGCTAACAGGAGCGACGTCGAGGAAAGAAGGACCTGATGTGTCTGTTATTAATGTTCATGTGTTGATTTACAGACACAGACGTGAAATAAAAACCCCAGGATCATGTAGAAATCCTGTGAACTGCATATTTTTGCTTTTCAGAATCACATAAAACGTAAATAAATGAAGCAGCATTTTAATCAACTATTTTATCCATTATTTTACATTTAAAACCTGCCTGTCGTTACATAATTCTTCGCAGAAACACATTCAGATTCTTTAAATACGCAGTCCTTGGAATTTTCTATGCTAACAAGAGACGTATAGAGGCACTTTTACCCAAACATGCTAACACGCTAACAAGCTAACACGCTAACTCCTGTTCCACATTCAGCTTATTCACTCAAGAAAAGGCTCATTCTTTACACCATAGGCCTGTGTTTTCTGCGTTATCGGTGGTGCTGGAGCGTGGTGGAGATGGAGCGTGGTGGAGATGGAGCGTGGTGGAGATGGAGCGTGGTGGAGATGGAGCGTGGTGGAGATGGAGCGTGGCGGTGGAGCGTGGCGGTGGAGCTCCTCGCCGTGTGCGCTCCTCACAGTGGAGAGTGTTGTTTCTCGTGCTGATGTACAGCGTCGGAGCCTGGTCGTGTGGTCATGTGATCAGGCTGGAGTTACGGTCGGACAAAGGCAGAGGAGGGAAATTAATGAGCAGTTTTCTTATCTGCCGCAGGACAGCGGCGAGTTCTGTCCGAGCCGGAGTCGGGCGTTAATCTGAGACAAAAGGATCAGGTTTCACTTTATGAAGCTGTGAGACTGAAGAAGGGCCGACTGGAAACTGAGCCGAGTTTTATAAAGAAAAGACCAACCAGCAGGAAACCAGGACGGGCCGACTGGAGATGTGTTTAGGACTAAACCAGGACTAAACCAGGACTAAACCAGGACTAAAAACCAGGACTAACCAGGACTAAACCAGGACTAAACCAGGATTAAACCAGGACTAAACCAGGACTAAACCAGGACTAAACCAGGATTAAACCAGGATTAAACTAGGACTAAACCGGGACTAAACCGGGACTAAACCGGGACTAAACCGGGACTAAACCAGGACTAAACCAGGACTTAACCAGGTCTAAACCTGGACTAAACCAGGACTGAACCAGGTCTAAACTAGGACTAAACTGGGACTAAACCGGGACTAAACCGAGACTAAACTGGGACTAAACTAGGACTAAACCGGGTCTAAACCAGGACTAAACCGGGACTAAACCGGGACTAAACCAGGACTAAACCAGGACTTAACCAGGTCTAAACCTGGACTAAACCAGGACTGAACCAGGTCTAAACTAGGACTAAACTGGGACTAAAACCGGGACTAACCGAGATTAAACCGGGACTAAACCGGACTAAACCAGGACTAAACCAGGTCTAAACTAGGACTAAACCAGGTCTAAACTAGGACTAAACCAGGACTAAACCTGGACTAAACCAGGACTAATATATATTTTCAGCGTAGTTTTTGTCCAAGTCATATTTTAAAATGATAATTTAAACTGAATGAAGAATAATACTGGTACAAACTGTCAGTTTTTTAAATGAGGCGTCTGTGACTTTTAACCCAAAAAAACATTTGGTCCCAGTTTCCAAAGAAAAAAAACAACAGTGAGAAATTCTTTTAAACTTGAAGATAAACACTGTGTACATGTTTTACTTTTGCTCTTTGTATAAATACAGTGTGTTTGTGAAACCATGAGTGCTACAGAGAAAATTACATTTTATTTATGTAATGAACATTTTGAACTCTTTAAAAAATAATAACCAAAAAAAAAAAAAAAAAGACACGGTGAGATGAAGGTCTTTTTCAGATTAATTAAAAAGCTGAACTTAAATGATCCATGAAGCAAATAAAAAACACGGTGAGCGTCGTCCTTATTTCACCTTTGGGCTTTTGGAGCGAGTAGGAGCCTGAATTTTAAAAAATAAATTTGAAAAGCAAAAATGTGACTAAAGAATAAAAAATAAACAGGACGACAGGATCCACGTTTCTTCATGTTTCTGTCGGGAAAATCTCGACTTCTGTGAGTGTGACGATTATTTTGAGTGAAGAAAAATAATAAAAAGAACTGACACAAATAAAATACACTTCAATACTTTTTTAGGAGCCGTATGTGGCTCCGGAGCCGACCCCTGGACTCGACTGTAAGATCCTGATGAACGTGTCTCTCAAAACTATAATGTCAAATAAAAGAAGGTGATTTCTATTAATTTAAACACAAAGTATGACCTGAAAAAAAGTTACATTTGAAATATACGAGACGGAGGAGCTCGGAGTAGAGCCGCTGCTCCTCCACGACGAAAATGGATGGAAAATACAACAATAAATCTAGTGTTTTAACCAATTAAACTGATGTAATCGAGGTAGTATAAGTAAATACCGGACTACAAGCCGGTACTTTTTCTACTTTTTAACCGCTGCGGCTTATGGTTCACTGTGGCGCCAAAAACATTTTGCCAACAACAGTCGACATAAAAGTGAAGAGTGGATGTTGCTCCGTGTCTGTCGCCGCTGTCAGGGACTCGTCTTACAGTGATAAGAGACAGTGTCTAAACGAAATCCGTGAAGTAGAAAACTTAATTTTTTTTACAATTATTCTCTATGGTTCTGCTGCAGGTGTATGTCTCAGCTCCTCTGACTCCGCCTCTTCCTCTGACTCCTCCTCTTCGTCCTGGCGCCGCTGTAATGTCTCGTAATGTTCTTTTTTCCTGAGTCACTGATCCACAAACTAAAGCAGATCCATCCGCAGGTCACAGCCCTTTTTGCTCCTTGTTCAAACTTATTCTGCTGTCGTCCTCATGTTATTTCCTCCTTTTTTATGTTGTTTCACATGTAAAGTCTCTCGTGGACGTCCAGAGTTTAGCCAATCAGGACGCAGAACACAGCACCTCCTTTAGCCAATCAGGACGCAGAACACAGCACCTCCTTTAGCCAATCAGGACGCAGAACACAGCACCTCCTTTAGCCAATCAGGACGCAGAACACAGCACCTCCTTTAGCCAATCAGGACGCAGAACACAGCACCTCCTTTAGCCAATCAGGACGCAGAACACGCGCCTGCAGACACTATAAAAAAATCATGTAAAACTGCACTAGTCCCTCGAAAATGAGGTTTTTGACTCATTTTTCACATTACTACGTGGGACCTGTGACTTAAAATCCGGTGCAACTTGTAAAGTTTTTCTTTCTAAAATTGAAGCATGTGGCTTTAATCATTGCGCTCTGTTGTCCGGGAAAATACGGTATTCGTTCAGAGACCACGTAGAACCATCGTCGTTCCTGAAACATGAATATCCTGCTTAATACTGGATTCTGGAGTATTACACATTATGGCATTATCCATCTCCATGGAGACGAGCACCACATGACTGATACAAACTGTTTCTAGAGACAAAAAAGTAACACAACCCTGATGGTAAAAGGTGATTAAGCGTTTTGTTTTATTATTATTATAAAGTAAATGTGAAGGTCACAAGTGATAAAAAAAAATGAATTATACAGTAAAATTTAATAACAACAACAAAAGGAGGCTAAACAAGTTCAAAATAAAAGTACAAAATAAATTACAAAAGCCAAAGAATTCGGTTACGATCAAAAACAAAATGTAGGTTGTTAAATCTCCAGATGTGTCAGAAGTTTACTGCCCCCAGTTTAACAGAAAAAAAAAGTCAGAGGGGGCCCAAAGTCTTTTCACCGAGGGCCGTTTGTTGAAAAATACTCAGTGTCAGTACAGCGGATAATTCAGACGGTGCTTTTAACATAGTTTTGATACTTTAAATAAGGCTCGAAATATTAATATTAAGTCTGTCTGACAATGAAATGTGATGTTATTCAGGTTGTATTTGTAGAATTACTCAAATTTGTTGTAAAAAGTACTGATTTTGATCAATTGGGCCAGTTCAGCTGAAGGACTGAGGGCCAATAAAAACTCGTCTGAGGGCCGTATTTAGCCCCTGGGCCGTAGTTTGGACAACCCTGATCTAAGACTTTCACCGTGATTCAGCCGCGACGTCGGGAGATTTTTACAGCCGTGGATCGGTAACGAGAAGGAGAGCGATGCACCAACTACAAGACGGGGATCTGGAGAAGCGCTGAAGCTGGTCCATCGCTCAGCAGACACGATCGACAGCGGCGTTTTTGCTTTTTTATGAAACACATGGTTAAACAAACAGAGGAGGGACCAAACATCATAACAACGAAGCGACAGGCCAAAGTCGAACCCGCTCAAAGCAAGAACGCACATTTTAGGACATATTTTTTGCAACTTAAACATCTGTAATGGAATAAACGCAAGAAAATTAAAGGCAAAGCAATAACTTCTCCATGGAGACAAGCAGGTGACAGACCGCGCCCAAACTTAAGTCAACATTTGAGTTTATTAGCTGCAGCATCTCCTGAGGGGCCCCGACAAAACCAGCTCTGCCCCAAGGCTCCTGAATCCTGAAACGAGCCTCTGTTTTTTGACACTTCGGGGGGAAACTGAGCAATTAGCCGAGATATGAGTTGGACGAGTGTTTGTGCTTCGCTGTTTGTTCATAAAAAACAAAAAAAAACACTTTGAATACACTGCACACATGATTACACAGAGCTGCTGTCCCTCCCGGCGATCCTAAGAGTAATTTCCTCCGTTTAAGCACGAGGTGAGCTCCACGACATCATAACCCGCCTCTCGCCCCTCGCCGTGGGCTCGCGGGGCAGCTGTGGCGGGGCAGTTAGTCGGGGCAGATAAATAATGATCACAGAAGGCTTGATTTCCTAATGCTGATGTATGGCCTGGATGGGACAGGTGCTGGCTCCACAGCTTCCCGGCACCACGTCAATTAATCTCCCCCGTCAGGAGCGGCGAGGAGGAGGAGTTAGTGCAACCTCCCACGACGTCCCGTTTCTACAGTCGAGCGCCTCCTCGACTCCTCAGGTGAAACTCCCGCCGCTGAGACGTCACACTGCTCGGTTTTGCCTCGTTATCTGGTCCTCAGACATATTTTACCACATTTTAACCAAGTTTTACAAGTCAGACACTGCAAAACCAACTGGACTGACACTTTATTCTTCATTATTATTTAACAATTTGACGCTTTTGTATTGAGCTTATTCGTCCTCGGACATTTTCACCTTTAAACGCCACTAGATTTACACTGTTTTCTCTGTTCATCTGCACAAATGTGTCAACACTGCAGTGGTTTTCGAGGCTTTAAAACGGCTCCATCATCCGTACAGAACTTATTTACTGCCTCGTGTAAAATAAAACAACCAGAATGACCAACAGCGGCGACCAACGCGGCGACCAACGGCGGCGACCAACGGCGGCGACCAACGGCGGCGACCAACGGCGGCGACCAACGGCGACTTCTGAAACCGTATTATTATTATTTACTCGTTGCATCACTTCACACCCAAACATAATTCTGTACCTTAAATGTTGGTAACTATTGAGATAAATCTGTTTCTGATCTGGTTTTTGAGACGAGCAGGATGTTTTCATATTGCCTCTGTTTTTTTGTGATTGGTCAATTATCAGGATTACTCTGAAAATATCGTTCTTTTTATGGTCAATTTTTATTCAAGTATCAGTCTCAAGCGCAGATATAGAGGTTACAGTCCGATTACATTTTTTTCCCACTCCCCCCCCCCCCAACCCGATGGACATACATATTTTTTAATTATTTTACTTTTTACTTTTATTATTATTATTATGATTTACAATTATTATTATTTTATTTCATTATTTATATATGTTTTATTTTGTATTTATTTTTTTTTACTATTATATTATCATTCATTTTATTAACAATTTTTTCTTTTATTTTTAATTTTTTTTTTTTTATTTATTTATTTATTTTTTTTGTTTATATGAAAATACCTTTCAAACTCTCTGACTTTTAATAAAAACTGCGCTAACACATCACACTAACGGTCTCGGCGGATTATCGGGTAAGATTATTAATCTTATCTGCAGCAGGAAAGTCGTAGCATCTGAAAGGTCTAAAAAACAAGAAACTTTCATGAGTTCTGAACCTTTTAAAAGATCACACCATCGCAGATCAGGACAAACACAGAATGTTTTTACAATCATTAGATATTACTGCACAGTGTTATTTTAGCTTTAGGTTTTTAATGTGTTTTCATGTTGATCGGTCTCTGTTTATGTCGAGCTTTATGTTCTAAAAATAATCCACAACAGGAAAAATCTGCAAAGTATCAGCTTTATTTTTTACATTATATTCTCTCTGTTTCTTGTCTGTAAAACCCCTCACCACCACACTTTATACACTTTTCCTCACACATTAACATTTTTCTCACATTTCTCTCTTGTTTAAACACAAAGTTCAAACCTTCGTCGGTGCCTTTGTCGGTGCAGAACGTTTCACATCGACATTGTGGGTTTGTGTCGGGAGAAAACTTGCAAACATACAGCACTTCAGAGTCACACTGATCCCAACATTTATGTAAATTTGTCTGACACATTCTGTACTGTACAGGAGACACGGAGGAGACTGATGGACAATGGTCTACAGTCCCTCAGCCAATCAGGACGCAGAACACAATGCTCTACAGTCCCTCAGCCAATCAGGACGCAGAACACAATGGTCTACAGCCCCTCAGCCAATCAGGATGCAGAAAGAAAAATTAAAAGAACAAAATTTAAAAAACAAAAGAGAAAAGAAGAAAAGAAAAAAAACATTAAATAAAAAAGTGAATAAAAGAATAATATTACAAAAGAAAAAAAGGAAAAAAAAAGTCTGCCTCAGGGAAAAAAAGAGAAAAAAAGAAAGTAAATAAAAAAATAAATAAATAAATAAAAAAAAACATCAGGACACAGAACACAAAGCTCATATACGCCTTAAAAAAAAGCAAAATCCGCAAACAGTGAGACCGTGAAAGGTGAACTGCGATATAACGAGGCCCCCTGTAGATGTAGGAGGAGCAGAAACGAATGCGGCCGATAAAACGCCACAGTCAGTAAAACAGCGCCCGCCGCTCGCCGCTGTCACTCATCCAGACACGAGGTACAATCATGTTTAACCTGAATCTGACGTGTTCGCAGCCCTGAGGGAGGCGATCGGTCGCGTGGGATTTAAATCAGCACAATGCAATAAACGGCGTGTTTGGAGCTCGCGGCGTCAGAACAAAACGCTCGACGCTCAATCAAGAACGACTTTTGTGCAGCTCGATACGTTTGTGTTATGTCATCACTTCAGCTTTTCCATCTACATACATTTGTAACTGTTGTTTTGCTCGAAATGTCAATGCTTTGCCTGGATGTTTCCACTGTACGACATTAAACTCTCATCTCCATGAAGACAACGACACGGAGCCAAGAACACGTCAGATCTGTGGAGAGGGAGGACGCTCACAATAATAATGCGTCTTTTAAGGTATTTTTAAACATCTATTAGCCTGAAATGCAGTAGTTTAAAGCCATACTGTGGATGTTTAGTCGTGTTGCTAAGAAACCGAACGAGTTTTTTTTCCCAAACTACGCACTTAAAAACTCTTTAAAGCCTTTATTCAAAATGGCTCATTCTCTTATTGTAACTTGTAACAGCTGTAAGTCCAGTACAATCCATCGTTTCTGTTTTAAATTGTTTGCAAAATTTGACCAAATCCTCCCATAATTTTACTTGTACATCTCACTTAACAGAATTAGTATCACCGTATTTTCTGGACGATAAGTGTGACTTTTTTCAGTTTGTCGGGGCGACTTATCCTCAGATGCGACTTATATGTGAAATGATTCAAATCTATAATGTCACATGTTGGTTCTTGTCACAGTCGAGGCTCTAGACTTGGACCAGTATCTCCTCCTGAACCACTGAACATTTAACATTTACACATTAACATCATTTAAAAGAGAAACACTGACACAGAAAATGTTATTCCGAGTCTGATGCTTGTTTTTTTCTGCTTTAATTTGTGATTAACTGTTAATATCTGACGTTAACAAACCAGACACGTGTCAGTTCTGTCTGTGCTTCAGCTGAATAAATATAAATGTGTTATATAAATGTGATATTCAGCCTGTTCTTCCACATTTTATTATTTTTATTGTCTGTTCTTGGTCTCCAAAAATGCGACTTATATATGTTTTTTTCTTCATTATTCTGCATTTTTTGGCTGGTGCGACTTATCCTCCAGAAAATACAGTAGTATCCACAGCAGTTGTATTTTATTCTTTGTATTTATGATTCGTCTGAAACCCACAGACACTTGACCTACTGCAGTCAACATGAAACATCTGCCCGGCTCCAGAGTCCCGGTCTGCTCCTGTTTGTCCCCGTTTGTCCCTGTTTGTCCCCGTTTGTCCCCGTCTCTGCTGGAGGATGTGATTTGGGCCATATGTGATTCATCCGAGACGTGACCTCCGTTAATCTTTTCTTCTGGTCCTGAGCCACAAGCTCCAAAACTACAACCACCGTCTTCTCCAGCCTGATGGTAAATATGTTTATTACATCATTACATTATAGAATTAATGTTTTCAGATGAAGGGCAGAGGCTTAGACAACACAAACTTTTTTATTTTATTTTATTAATTTATTTATTTTTATTATTTATTTTATTAATGAATGTATTATTATTATTATTATCATTGTATTATTTATTTATTTTATTAATAAAATTATTATTATTGTATTATTTATTTATACTTATTTATTTTATTAATCAATTTATTATTATTATTATTATTATTATTATTATTATTATTATTATTATTATTTTTTTTTTTTTTTTTTTTTTTTTAATTATTATTATTTTTTTAATTTTATTTATTTATTTATTTTTTCAGAAATAACCAAACAAAAATATTTAAAGCCAGACTGTGTAACATTTATGGTGGAGGGGATGCTGCTCATCTTCATGGGATGTTGATGCTTTGCTTTTTACAGGTCAAGTCACAGGTCAGATCTGTGGAGAGGTAAGCCTGCAAAAAAATAAAAATAAATGAAAATCACACAGACCAAATAAACGCTTGAAATAAATTATGTTTTTCTTTTTTTAATCATTTTTTTAAATCATTTTTTAAAATCTTTTTTTCTATCATTTTCTGGTTTATTTCTTGGTCTCCTGCATGTTTCTATCTCTTGTCAAGTCCTGTTATGTTTTGTACTGTACTGTTGTTGTTTTTTTTCTTCTAGTAAATAAATAAACAAATAAATAAATAAATGATGTTTTTAATGTCATACTGTGGAATATTCCAGGCACAAAGACATCTGCATGGACACCAGAGCAGTTGAGCAGTGCACCTTTAAACTGAACCTTTTGGGATTGAACTAGACTAGAAATCAACCAACAAAAAAACCTGCCTCCGCATTTTTCCTTCGTGTTTCATTTTCCCTGGCGACATTTGCTCTTATATTTTCAGAAACTCCTGTATTTCCTTATGTACATAGATTTTTAGGTCATGAAAACTGCTTTATAAACGCTCTCAGGTGGAAAAAAATATCCGTTTATAAAAAATATCTGAGTTTGTGCAGCCAAATATTCAAAAAGTGAAACACAAATCGAACTTGATCATTTCTGTCAGTGATTAGACTCGAGAACTCACTGTATTACAACAAAAAAACAACTTTAACAATACAAATTTTAAATATACTGGCCCATTAGATTATTGTGACGTCATCTGAAACATAAAAAAACATATTTCACATTAAAAACCTGCCTGTTTTTTAATCATATGGATAAACCCAGTAAACCCAGAGATATTTACCTTAAACCAGGTCAAAATAAGTGTTTTTTGGAGCTGCTGGAGCGACGTGTGCAGGGTCCTACCTCCGTCGCACAGCGTGGCCCACTTACCCTCCTCAGTCTGAAGAATCCAGCGCAGCCTCGAGGAGAGTCTGAAAAACACATCTGCAAATTACACGAGGATAAAACATATGGGAAATCTATTAGGGAGACGCTTTACAGGGTTCTTTCAGCCTCACTTCCTGTAATACCACGACAAAAAGTCTATAGTGAAACAGTGCATTAGTGAGAACATCCTGCAGAGTTTAGCGTCGTGCGAGAATAAAAGAGAATGACGTCCGCCAAGCTGGTTTTTAGCATTTATTAAAGGTGAAATATTACACAGAATAGACTCTCGTGAGCTTCAAGACATTTATAATGATGTTTATTCATGAAAAACAGACCTGGACTTGGGTTTTTCTCATTCACACATGTTTGAGTAACACTTTAGCATCAGCATTTTGAGTTTTGGAGGTGTAGACGGACTCTGTTCCACCTTGTGATGTCACACAGTGGGATTTTTTCCAGTTCACAGCTTCTTTTACCTCGAGTTCAGTCGATAAGTGGCACTTCCAGGGCTAAAATGATCTAGTGAAGGTCTGTGGAGTCTGTAGAGCACTTCCTGGATGACCACATGATGACATCACAAGGTGGAACAGAGTGTTTTCAGCCTAAATCTGCAGCGTTTGTGTGTTAAACTTGTGAGAATGAAACAAAACACAGCTCCAGCAACATTAGGACACAGACACGAGCCTTTAAAACTCGCAGTTGGAGGAAATGTTGAGATTTCTTGGATGTTTTTCGATCAAAAACCTGCAGAATCGTCAAATCTTCTGGTCAGACGCTCGTGGTTAGAGGTGTTATGTTTACTCGAGTAAGTATTTGAAGAAATTTAACTTTTCGGAGTAGTTTTCAGGCGACATATTTCATATTCTTTACAGTATTTGAGTTTTGGTTAAATTTCTGTGAATAGTAACAACAAAAGTGATGCATAATCTGAAGGTTTCTGCTTCTTAAACCTTCAGATTTGAATCGTTTTTGTCATTTTTGTGTCTGTTCTATGAAAATTCCTTGTGCATATTTAATGTTTTGTCTGTTTTTAAGTCCAAATTATTACTCAGTTCTCCACTTTTGTTTTACTCGTGGAATAATTTAGGTGACTACTTTTTACACCTACTGCAGTAATAGTATTTTAAAGTAACATTACTCTTACTTAAGCACAAATTTGAGCTACTTTACCCAAAATCCTGGCTCAGATCTTCAGGATTTCTGCTTGGCCGTGATGCAGACCAGCACTTTACCCATTAAACTCATACTTTTACGCTTTTGTAATGAAATAAAAACACATGGAAGTGCATCAGAGAAGAACAGATCTACTCGTCTGCTCATTACGATGGAAAAAGCAGCAGTTAGCCGCCGTTAGCTTCAGCCGTTCACTGGTCTTTTTCACTACATCCTGCAAAACCAGCGGAGCTCCACAGCGACCAACCCCCACGGCTCAGGAGCAAAGTTATTAAAACATTTTGCAGGTTTTGCATTTTAAAACAACCCTGTTCTGATGTTCGTTAGCATGTAGCTGGTTAGCCTCTGTGCTGTGGTTAGCTGCCTCTCTCTAAACTCTTAATATTTGAATTTTTCCAAAAGTCTATGAGGAAAACTAATGGAAAATTGACTTTGGCGACTGCTGAACTCCACTGAAGAGCAGCTACAAAAGCAAATGTTGGATAACGGCAGAAATACATCCAGTTCTGTTCTTTTCTTTCCGTATATAACCGTGTGTGTGGGCTTCTGCAGTCGTCTTTTTCAATCCAAATGAAACAGCTTGTATTCGGCTGTAAAGTCCCTGCAGAGCTGATCCAGGACCGACCTGTTCCTGCGCCGAGCCGCCGCACAGAGGGCATCGTGGGAGTCTCCCGGGGACAGGACGCTGCATCGAGTCTGGACCTAATTAAAGTGAGAAGCACCTACACGGAATTAAACATGTCAGCTGGTATTTCCCTCCACAGTAAAGTTTTCACAAAGCCAGCTACACAAATGCGCAGTACGGCAATAGAAAGTGGAGCATGGTAATGTGTTAAGTCTGAAACGGGAGGGTAGCTGGTTGGAGAACCACAAGACGCACTCTCAATGCAGAACGAGACTGGGTGAAAAATGAAAAAGAGACGAGTAAAATAACTGAATAAAAATAAGCTGCAGCAATACGTAAGTCTGTAGTTCTCAGGTGAAAGTGAAAGTAAGTTACTGTCATGATCCCTGGATTTGCTGCCCTTTTTGCCCTTCCCCTCCCTCACCTGCCTGACTCTGGAGCTGGGCGGAGCTCCTGGCTTAAGAGGAGCCAGGACCAGACACTCAGCTGCAGATCGTCCGCGTGTCAAACATTCCTGCTCCCTGCACCGTCCCAGCTCCTTCGTCTCTGGCTCCGTCCCTGACCCAGCCTCCTCGCTCCGGTATTGTCTGCTCCTTTTGTCTTTGTCTCTACACCTCGCTCCGGACCCTCGCACCTCGCTCCCTGCTCCGACTCTTGCTCCCTGGATCGTCCCTGCTCCGGCACCACCTCCTCTTGCCCCTGCACTTCACGACCTGCCCTGGATTCAGCTCACTCCCTGGTCCTTGCCCGATCTACCATCATTTGTTTGTTTAAATTCACTCTTGTAAATAAACACTGTTAAACCTTCCCGAGTTCTTGGTCTGTCCGAACTTCACGACAGTTACGAGTGTCAAAAGTCTAAGTTCAGAGGGAAAAACAGAGGAATGGTGTAAACGATCAATGAAAAGTTGCAAAAGCTTCACACACTTTACCTGTGACCCTGGTGACCCACGAAGAGGCGAGTGTCCAGCAGCTGCTCCGTCCAACACCTCGGCTCTACAGGCCACGCTAAAAGTTTAACGTCTCTCGTGCAGCGGCTGTTTCTCCTCCTCAGTTTTATGTCAGAGCAAATTTGATTCGGGAGGTTTTCTCCAGCCCCTGAAGATAAAAGACTCTGAGCTTTATGAGTTTGGAGAAGTGGAAAGTGAAGCTCATATGTTGTTCCATTGTCCTTTTTATGATGAATTTATAAATGTTCACCCAGAGCCCGGAGATGTTCTGGAGTAATGACGAGAAGAAGATGAGATGCTTGTTTAATTCTTATGTTTATAATTTGGCTTCTTTTCTTAGTAAAGTCTGGAAGAAGTGGCAGATGAGTTTGTTTAAATGAGTTTTTGGTGGTTGTAACACACGTCTGCCAACTGGCCTGTTGTATTTTGTTTAATTGTGTCTTATAAAACCATTAAAGGACTCGGCATTTTTTGTTTGCAAGACACAACAATAAAATAAATCAATCAAACACACACGTTTGGCTCTGGATGAGGCTGGATGATGTGCCTCGTGCACATCATCCAGCCCCTGTTGGCATCTATGTGAGGTCTGTTGATTTTTATTTATTTATTTATTTTTTGTTTATTTATTTATTTATTTAGTTTTATTTTTTTTGTGTATTTATTTATTTTATGAGTTTTATTTTATGTATTCGTTTTTTTGTTTATTCATTTATTGTATTTACTTTGTTTTATTTTATTTATTAGTTTTTTGTTTATTTATTTATTGTATTTATTTATATTGTTTTATTTGTTTTATTTTATTTATTAGTTTTTGTTTATTCATTTATTGTATTTATTTAGTTGTATTTTATCTATTTGTTTTTGTTTATTTATTTATTGTATTTATTTATTTAGATTTATTTGTTTTATTTTATTTATTCGTTTTTTGTTTATTTATTGATTTATTCATTGTATTTATTTAATTAATTTATGTATTTATTTTATTTATTTGGTTTTTTTTGTTTATTTATTGATTTATTCATTGCATTTATTTTTTTAATTAATTTATGTATTTATTTAATTTTATTTAATTAAGGGGGAAACTGCAGCTGGTTTTAAGTGTATTCATCATATATTTTAGGCCTGAGCGTTTGTGCAGAGCAGAAACACCACGCTCCTTTTGCCCAGACGATAAACTCTCACTTACAGATCTGCAGGAGGAATAAGAGGAGCAGTTTCTCGAGGTAAATCGTGCCACAGGCCTTTAAAAAGCTCAGTTGTCAGTCTCCACTTGCCCCTGTGTAAACATGTGGCAGCCATTTTGTGTTTTGTGCCGTGCGTCTGACACAACGGCCATTAGTCTCCATGGAAACCCTCCCGCTGACCACTCGGGTTCCTCTTTTCTGTGCAACAAGCTTGTCCAATAAATAAATAAATAAATAAAGTTTACAGGTGTACAACATTTCCACATGCAAATAAGACCCATGTTTAAATATTAACGAGACTAATACAATTCTGCTGCGAGGAGGTCGGTTAATACAGCTCAAAATATAAATATTAATATCCATTCTCTTGTTTTTAACCCTTTAAGCACATTATAGACTATTTTAGCCATAAAAATCATGTTAAAGGAAGTATCAGCATGTAATTTTACATTTTTTCACATAACTTCTTCTATTTTACACCTTTATCCATCCATTTTCCTTTGACGCATCAAATACCTGCTCCTGCGCTCTGATTGGTCGTCTTTGAGGGCGACATAAGCACATTAGCATAATGACAGTGACATATTTAAAGAGCCTCGTGTCTCTGCTTTGAGACGATGTTTGAATTTACATGAAGCACAGTTTGTCATGGAGTTACGCTGATGGAAAGTCCACAACCGCGAGTTTATCGGCGGAGAAAGCATCCGACGCTTTAGGGTTAAGACAAAGAAAATGTGTTAAAATAAACATTTTCTGCAAACATGGAAACATTCTACATTATTATTCCTCGTTTAGATGCTCAGCCGCCTGTTTGTCTCCATGAAATCGGTGGATTTACAAACATCTCCACATTAAACGAGTCTTTCTCCATAAAGACGAGCGCTCGACACCACCGGGCGAAGTTACAGGTCAGATCTGCGGAGTTCTGTTCACAGTAAAAATACATGTTTTTCTTATTATTACTTCATGTAACGACCTGGACATTCCACGAGGAACAGAGCAGAGCTGAGAGTTTGTCCAGAGCAAACCCAGGTGCATTTATTCCAACACCAAAAAGAAAAAATGAGCACGTCAGTACCTCCTGCAGACACAGAACCCTCCTCCGCAGACTGAGGTTTTTTTGTGGTTGTTCGATCAAGAACCACCGAGGCCGAGAGAAGGTTTAGGTGATGTTTATTCGATCTGATGCACATAGGTCCAAATTATACAGTGACAGTAGATGCCGATGGAGCAGAGAGATGTGGACGCATCAAAGAGAGAGAGAGAGCAAGGGCCCAAAGGACGGACGGACCAGGACCTCGAACCAGGAGAGGTCCTCTTACTTTATACTCATCAGGCCATTCCCCAGTTATGTAATAGCGTTCCAAATCAGGTCAATCTGACATTTTGGCACTAGTTAGTTTCAAAACAATCCCGTAAACTAATGGACTAGTTGCCAGAGCCAGTTCTCAACCAATTCCCAGAAAGGAGTAGACTGGAAAAGGTCTCTCTCTCCTCATCCTCTGTGTTTCCCGTATCTAGACAAAACAATATCAGTCTAATTAATCTTTACACACAAACATTTAGAAGATATTTTCCACGACATGCTCCTCCCTGACTGGATGAGCCCAACTCTGCAGCTCAGGTCAGTTTATCCACGTCCAACATCACTGTTAAAGTTCGCTCCAATCGAACAGTGTGCAAACGTGTTCAGTTAAGTTAAAATAAAGCTTTATGTTTATCCGTCTTAACATCGAACACGAATTGGATGAAACAAAAAGCTAAAACATATTTCACCCCTCGTCTTATTTGCTCCGTGATCTGCCCCGGAACCTTCTGAAGTGACACGACGAGGGAAAGTTAAAATGTCCAACGATTTAATTATGATCAATCAGCTGATGCACGACACTTTCATCAATAAACATCTTAAACTTCTTCGTGTCTTTTCTTCTAATCTCAAAGACGGGCAACAGTACACTTCAACAAAACCTCCACTGATGAAACAAATGCAAGAGAAGTTTCAGATCGGCACCTGCGCTTATTCTAACAGAAGCGAATCCTGTAAGTCCGAGCGTGTTTTTTATGAACTGACAAAGCCACAATAACCATCTCTGCAGCACAATCTCAGTCACTCTGCAAATACAGCTGTTTTCTGTATGAATAATTGAACGTTCGTCCATAAAGCGTCGCTGATATTGACATTTGTTTTGGTCCCTGCAAAACGGCGCCTGCCAAAGAGCGAAACTTCCAGCGTCAGGCTCCACAGACGGACGCTCCCGCCTCCATCGTGTCCGTCCAGGTTCAGCGGCCTGACGGTGGAGGGACGGTCGGACGCTGCTCTGCGCCGGGGGCCAGGCCTGGAGCTAGGAGCAAATTGGCTCAGGCTCCAGCGTGTTTATATGTGTGGTTTTATAATTCTGAGGTTTCACTGGGTTTAACCTGGTTCAGAGGAGGCACGACATGTTTATTTGTGTTTAGACGAACCTAAAACTGTCTTACGAGACTAAGAAGAGCCCGTAAATGATCGTGTTTGTGACGATTCGTGTGTTTTAGCTTCACGTTTGTGTCGTTTTTTTACTCGGTTCGTCGGGTTTTTGTTTGTGACATTTAGACCGACACAGAAGAACTGAAATAAAACTTTTTAAAGGACAAAAAGAAAGACAGTTCCTTTTGTGTGACAGTTCAGTTCATCCTTTTTTAGGATTTAGTTCAGTTCAAATAATGTAAATTCTGTTCGTAATCAGGCAAATCCAAAATCCACAAACAGCAGAGCAAAAACTAAACTGGTTAGTCCAGCTCGACATGAGTAGAGACCAAAAAACAGACCTGAAAACAAGAGCAAAACAGGATCTAAGTTCAGTCCAGAGTCGTGTGTGAGGTTCATGAGGCTCTGATGTGTCACAATCACATTTACAAACATATAAACCAGGAGTCAGAACATTTGTCCCGGGTCAGTGTCTCTCCCAGTGACTTGGGGCCAGAATAAAAAAGAATTTCAAAATAAAAGTTCTGAAGTCTGTATGAAATATCTCTAATAATATGAAAGAAAAAGCTGGTTTTGTATTTCCAGCCTTTTCGTGTGAATCTCAGTTTGAAAAGAGCGAGTCTTTGTCCCGTTGTCTGGAGCAAACCATTTAGCTCCTTTAGCGTTGGTCCTTTAATTCTAACTCTCTTGACTTATATAAGAGGAGAGGAAGGGGCTGTGCTCAGACCAAGAATGAGAATAAAATGAGAATAAAAGTGAATCAAGAGTGAAACAGTGAGCAGGAGTTTTTTTACTTTTCAGACCAAGTGTTTCTCCTCCTCCTCTTCCTCCTCTTCCTCCTCCTCCTCCTCCGACGATGCATCTGTCGCCGTCAGATTCAGAGTCGACACAGAAACAAGACAAATTTACCTAAAACTGCTGCAAACCTTTGTTTTGTAGCAATTTTCAGTTTTGGCATCACTTTAAGACAATACAGACACATCATCAAACATTCAAACATTCACACGACCTCAGAGTCAAATAAATATATTCAACATTTATACAGAGTGGCCCAAAAGTCACTGACACTTTTAAATCTTCAGTAGCTCCTTTAATTCTTAAGTTAAACTCACCAAATTTTAGCAGTAGATAAACTGAACCTTCCAGATTTTTGGAAATATAAACGGTTATAATTGTTCACTTACACTTGAACTTGTCACGACTTAAACTAGAGGAAGTAAAAATGTCTTATGTCTCTTATTTGATCCTGATATCACGTTTGAAGTGGTTTATTGTCTGAGGTTTATTCACAACACCCTTTTCTTTAAGATAGACCCACAGGAAGAAATCAGGACGAGTCAGGTCTGTGGAGATCACATACTGCCCCCTGTCTGTGAAAAACACTTATTATTCCTTTATGGCATTTACTCTGGGGCATCTCTGGTATTAAAATGTGGACGGTAACACCGCTGGTTTGTGAATTTGACCCATGTGACTCAAAGTACCACTGTACAATGAGGGTTCGTTCCTCGGTGCTGGATTTGCTCAGATTAATGTGGGAAGAGTCGTTCTAAATGCTCTGGAAAAATAAAAGAAAAATATTTAGAAACAAAAGAGTTATGAGTTTTTTTCAACTGTCAGTGACTTTTGGGCCACCCTGTTCAAACAGTAAAAGCGTCATTCTCCAGCCCCAAACCCTGATAAAACAGGAGGCGTCTTTAGGAAGGGCATGTGGCACAAAAACAGCCACAGTCTACAGATAAATCACCGCACTTTTGGAGGATTTGTGCCAATCTCACCTTCAATCGAAAATGGATTAGCTCCCGACAGACGTGCTCATGTTTGAATAAATAAATCAAACTCGTGAATGTCTCGTCTGGCTTTGCATTTGTTGTCATTTTGTTTCTCTTGTCAGCGATTTACAAGTGCAGCCTCGCCTCCGTTTACGCAGGAGGCCCTTTGAGTTCGCTTTGAAGCTGTATGCTAATGCTTTACAAATTATGCTAACTCCCATCTGACAGTACATCCTGGCGCCTTACAAACAAACCGCGAGTAACGGCGCAGAGGTGAACGTTCTCCGCTTGATCAAAGTGTTGATTTTCTAGAATGAATTAAACATACAGTACATCCTTTATGCCCAACGAGTCGACGTGACCTTCAGCGTTTCGCCGAGGTCTCTGGGCAGCAGCTTTGAAGCCCACTGAGGAGCGAGAGAAAGAGTTGTACAAAATCTGACAGTTACACAATACCAGGCTTAAACGTGAATGGAACAGACAGAATAAAGAGCTGATGTAATCTTATTGGAGATAGCGATGGTTCTTCAAGGCCACGTTGAGCTTTAGAGACATCAGGCATGAGTCAGAGCTGCGTAAAAGTTATAGGGTTTATTTCAATTTATTATTGAAAGAAATAGAAGTATCAGACAATTCCCTGGCCATTAAAGGAAAACACTTTTGAAAGGAGCGTTTAGAATGACTTTATACTGACTTTTACCCTCCTGGCATCTATGTTTTTATATTTTATGTTCTATCTTTCTGGTTGGAGAGGTTCTCTGGGTCATTTGAAACTGGGGGAAACACAAAAAGCAACGAGTCTGACTAGAGACAGGTTCAGGTGACTTTATTTGTACCTGTAGGTGGATTTGTTTTGCAGCAGTTTTCAGTTTTGGCATCACTGCACATTAAGATCAGAGTCGTAATCATATAAATGCATTAAACATATAAACTGCAAAAGTCACTGACACTTTTAAATCTTCAGTAGCTCCTTTAATTCTTAAGTTAAACTCAACAAATTTTAGCAGTAGATAAACTGAACCTTCCCAGATTTTTCCCAATATAAACAGTTATAATTGTTCATTTACACTTGAACTTATCACGACTTAAACTAGAGGAAGTAAAAATGTCTTATGTCTCTTATTTGATCCTGATGTCATGTTTGAAGTGGTTTATTGTCTGAGGTTTATTCACAAACACCTTTTCTTTAAGATAGACCCACAGGAAGAAATCAGGACGAGTCAGGTCTGTGGAGATCACATACTGCCCCCTGTCTGTGAAAAACACTTATTATTCCTTTAATGGCATTTACTCTTGGGGGCATCTCTGGTATTAAAATGTGGACGGTAACACCGTTTGTGAATTTGACCCATGTGACTCAAAGTACCACTGTACAATGAGGGTTCGTTCCTCGGTGCTGGATTTGCTCAGATTAATGTGGGAAGAGTCGTTCTAAATGCTCTGAAAAAATAAAATAAAAATATTTAGAAACAAAAGAGTTATGAGTTTTTTTCAACTGTCAGTGACTTTTGGGCCACGCTGTACAAACAGTAATATAAATGCTAGGATTTGTTCATAAGGAGCTGTTCACTTAACGCTTTGTTCTGCTCAAAACCTGCGTCCTGAAGAGAGGAGGTGGAACAAACAGGATGGGACTCACAGTTTTGGAGACTTTTCGCTGTACCTGCCTCAGCCGGTCAGTCTGCTGGACCATTTAATGATCTGACTCACTTTATTCCTGTCTTTCAAAACCAAACCAGCCTGTCAAACCCTGCCACCAAGAAGGAAGATGAAACAGATTCAATAAAGGATCTATAAAAGAGAATGATTATTGTATCGTCGATGTTAAAATGTGACAGCTTTCAATGGGAGAAAATATGTTGATGTTTCAGTGTTCTCTCCCAACCTGAGAGAGCTGTGAAGTTCTCAGATTTTTGTAGCTTTGCACCAGCTTCACGCTCTGTCCCGGGACGATGGCGACCTCTGGAGCGTCCCTCTTCCTCGGCCACGTCTTTGGTCTTCGACGTGTTGGATTCTTCTGGACCATGGACATTCTCGTTTCCCTGAAGGACTTTCACAATCACAGTGTCATCAGCAAACTCCAGAATAAAACGATCTTTAAAAAAGCTTTGACACATGGAATAAAAAGCAAAGGAAAGCGCACGCCTCCTTGTGGTGTCCAGTGGTATTGCACATTTTGTTTGAAAAGCTCCACTGACTCTTACTCTCTGTGTTCTGTGTTAAAAAGTCTAAACGAGCAAGGTTCTTACTCAGGTTAAAATGTTCTAAAAGTCTCTAACAGAATCGTGTTAAAAGCAGCAGAAATAAAAGCCAAACACGACAACCTTTCGCCTCAAGAAGCTTAAAGATCAGCTGAAGCCGAGTGCGTGTGGCGTCCTCCTCTTCTCTTCAGAGCTGGAAGCAAACTGTAAATTGTCCAGGGCTTTTTAAATTTCTGACCGCACCATTTTTTCAAAGGCTTTTACAGGAAAACACGTTAGAGCTAAAGGCTTTAAGTCATTCAGGGAGGAGGCACTGCTGCATTTTGGACCTGGGACCACAACAGAATCCTTCCAAATGACGGAGACACGCTGCGTTTTCAGTGAGTAAAAACACTGAAACATCTGAGCAAGTGTCCACATACTTCGCCAACATCTCCATTTGTCACAATAAATGGCTCTTTGTTACGAAGTCGCAGGCTAAGCTCATCGTTTGTGCCGATTATGATGATTATAGAACACATTTAGTTCATCTGGAAGCTCAATATCAGATTTAAAGCCACTTAGAGAATTATTCCGTGCACCTTCTGCTTCTTGGATGTCTGCAATTATTTTCACAGAAGACCAGGCGGATCGAGGCTTATTAGCGTCCATTTTCTCCTTCACCTCATTTGAGTATTTCTTCATTTGAGTTTTGTCCTTTCAGTCGCTGCTTTCACCTCGTGTGGCTCAGATGCAGGACTTTACACTTGTTTTACTCACGCCCTGTTCTGAGGATAAACTTTAACCTTCTTCATCGTCATGTCTCTCCAAAACGTCGTATATGAGCCATCGATCAAGTTACGTCACCTCGTTTTCCCTGTTTTTTGGCTCTTTATACAAAATCCGCTTGATAAAATCTAGATCACGATCAAACTCTTTCAGAATGAAGTTGGTTTGTCTCCAGAGCTCGGTAAACGGATCTATGTTTAACTCTCTATTCTGTTTTTATCGACTGAAAACTTCGTAGTGAACATGCATTTCTCTGAATATGTGCTCGCCGTCCACAGATCTGACCTGTATCTGGGCCTGGTGGAGAACTTATACGTGGGTTTCAGACAAATTAGGACTGTTTCCATAGTGATTAACCATTTAAAACCACATATTAAGGGCCTCGGTTTGAGCGAAACTGCAGGATAAACTGATCGTTGAAGTTTTGCGTTGTGTAAATTCACGTTTGTCTTACTTCCCGACATTTCCACACGGCGTTCGGATTAAGCAGCGTTTGACTGGGATTCGTGAAAACTTTGAACAAGTTAAAAAGCGTTTTTGTTTTGGACTCACGAGGATGACGGATCGTGGAAGTACGTGCGTGTTTTTCATTCACTCACTGGGGTAAAACTCTGCGCCCTGTGAGATTGCGTTGGCTTTTTGCTTCACTTTTAGCCTGTTTAGCTGCTGATAAATGAGGCTCTAAATCTTCTGAATGGTGAAACTCCTCCAAGTCCTTTGTGTTCAGCTCAGGGTTAACACCTTTTGTTGTTTTTGTAGCTGTTTATGTCGTCGTTAATGTAGCTGCTCGGTGGCTTTGTCGACTCGCTGATGTGACGCTGCTGTTGTCAGTTTCTGGTCTGTTTGGAGACTCTGCTGAGCGGCTTTTTCGCTCTTGTTTCGCTCTTGTTTCGTTCTTGTTTCGCTCTTGTTTCGCTCTTGTTTCGCTCTTGTTTCGCTCTTGTTTCGCTCTTGTTTCGCTCTTGTTTCGCTCTTGTTTCGCTCTTGTTTCGCTCTTGTTTCGCTCTTGTTTCGCTCTTGTTTCGCAGGTTACGGCCCGACACCAGCTCTTATGTTCAGCAAATAAACAACAGGAAGTACTGCGGCGTGTTTCCTTACACCAGAACTCTTCATTATTACGTAACTCAGGGACGTCAGACTCAAATTCACACTGGGCCAAACTAATAACTGACAAATTCAGGGGCCAAACTCAACATTTATTGAAAAATTGACAGTACCTGATGTGTAAAGTTTAACCTTTTCATATGAACTTTAGTTTTGCCCAATCACAAAATCTGGAACAACTCAAGTTTGATATTACAAACATATGAGACATTAAAATTGAAATAAAAGACACTTCAATATTATTTAAATGCATAAAATAAATTTAGTCTCTCTCTGTAGCCCTTCAAGTTCCTTTTAATTTTATTTATTTTTTTTACACGTCAAAAAATAAATAAATAAATGTAAAAAAATAAAATAAAATAATCAATATAAAAAATAATAAATAAATAAATAAAATAATAACATATAAAATAATAATAATAATAATAATAATAATAATAATAATATATAAAATAATAATTATTAAAAAAAAATAATAATAAAAATAATAATATAATAAAAAAATAAAATAATAATAATAATAATATAATAATAATAATAATAATAATAATAATAATAATAATAATAATTGCAGCCACTGAAAATTAAACTTTCAAATTATTAATCAGAATCAGAATCAGAATCACTTTTATTGATCCCCGTGGGGAAATTCTCTTCGTTCTAAGATCCCACAACCACAGAATAGAAATTTGAAATAGAAATTTAAAGAATAAGAATAAAAATAAGATTAAATATAAAGTGTCACACACAGTGCAAAAACAGTAAAAAATATAAAAGATATAAAAAATAAAATAAAATCGTCTATAAATAAATAAATCTCGGCATCAAAGAATCCCACACTATTTACATCTATGTACAAAATGGAATATGGAATATTGGAGTATTGTGACTGGTTACAGAATTGAGTTTAAGAGTTTGATGGCGACAGGCAGGACAGATTTCCCGTGTCTCTCAGTGGAGCAGCGTGGCTGAACGAGCTCTTCAGATTGGCCAGCACCTTGTGGAGTCAGTCCAGGCATTGCTGTAGAAAAAGTGCATAGAGGAAACATATTTAAGCTCAATTTGTTATATTCTGATTTACTCTGCACATTGGTCTTGACAAAGCATTCTGGGATTTGTAGTATTAATTGTGCCGCGGGTCAACTCTAAAGCACGTTTGATATGATCTGTGTTCATTATTCACATTTTACTTGAGTATATTTTGCGCTGACTTCTCTGTTTCTTTATCACCGTCGTCATTTCACATTATCTCCTCGTTCGTTTCGTTCCGGGTTCACGCTGGAAGCTGTTTTTACTCCTGCACAAAGTGAGTTAAAGTCTGATTCTGCAGCAGATGCTTCAAACAGCAGCGTCGCATCAGCACGTTGTGTGAAAAGGCCGAGTGCTTCCTGCTCCTGGTGGAGAGCTCCCCGTGTGAAGCCTGTCCATCATCTGTGACAGCTCTGTGGTGGGTGCCAGCTCCAAACCTCCATCCATCCACCTCTCTGCCAAACACCAGCGCCACAGCATCACTCTCCACTTCCAGAGACGCTTTTACACTCACATTTGTGTTTCTTCTCTTGTCATTTTCCGCTTGGACGCCTGCATCATCTCCCCATCCTTAATTTCCATCTCACGCTGCCAATCAAACACTGACAAGTTTGCAATTCGTAGGAGTTTTTTTGTTTTCTGTTAATCAAGATAAGGAAGCGTTTGTGTCTCTGATTGTCATTTGTATTGTGATACTTTCGTGGCTAATACAAAGATAGCTTATCATAATGTGTACGTGACTAATGTGCTCGCAAAACAAATTAATGGTTGTCAATCATCACCTCATTGTCTTTTTACTTGTATTTTATTTTATTTAACTCTTGCGGTGCTCGTGTAAATGCAGATACCTCCTCGTTCTTGCCGGTTTCTGTTCTGTTGCTTGAAGAACAGACGCAGAGGCTCAGGGATCGTTCTGTGGATCTTTACTGTCGGTTACAGGGGTTAAAGGGTTAGGGGTTAAAGGCAGAACACGGCGAGATCCAGGGTTTAACAGAGTCTAAGAAAGTCTCACAGAGTCTGAAGAAGATGAGTTTGCACCAGTGTTTTATAAAACTCGACCAGTGGCAGTTCACATTCTGTAGATCAGGGTTGTATAGATTTAAAAATGACAATATCTTAAAAATATGTTTATTATACATGAAGTTTAGGTAAGTTAAGTTGAACTTTGGCCTCCTCGCGGTGAAGATGCTCAATGCAGTTTCTTACCCCAAAAACGAATTGTACGACTGTAAAAGAAACCTGCATGTGTCATCTGTGGAGAGACTGTGGCGACGGCAAAGCGGCGCAATGTGGAGGGACACAGCACTACGTGTCACGAAAGCTCCTGCTAACTACCCTCTACATGATCCTGGGGTTCATTTTTTTTAGTTTTTTTTTTTTTTTTATTTTCTCTCTTTCATTTTTTTTTTTTTTTTTTTTTAATTTTGAATTTATTTACTTAATTTTATTATTTTGAGTTTTGTGTTTTTTTTGTTTGTTTTTTTTTTTTAGTTATTTTGAGTTTTATTGTTCTTTATTTATTTATTGTTATTTTGAATATATTTTTTAAATGTATTTTCTTTTGTTATATTGAGGGGTTTTTTTGTTTTGTTTTTTTGTTATTTATTTATTGTTATTTTGAGTTTATTTATTTATTTATGTATTTATTAGTTATTTTGAGTTTTTTAATTAATTAATTTTTTTTAAATTTTATTTTATTTATTATAATGTTGAGGTTGTTTTGTTTTTTTCTTAATTGAAAAGCTGTGTCTCTCTCTCATTAACTCCTGCTCAGACTCGTCATGTTGGTCTTAAATGTTCGTATTAACCCTCTACATGATCCTGGGGTTTTTATTTCACGTCTGTGTCTGTAAATCAACATATGAACATTAATAACAGACACATCAGGTCCTTCTGTCCCCGACGTCGCTCCTGTTACCGTTAGCAACAGGTTTGACTGACAGTGTTGGTACTTAACCAGGCGTAAAGGGGCGTTACCTTCAACAGCCTCGCTCCTGATTGGCTCTTTGGTTGCTATGATACTCTCTGTTGCAGCTCATTGTAGATACACCTGCTGTCGCCTCGATGAGCTTCATTTAGAGCTGAACGCTGTTGAGAACGTCACACAGAAGTAGAATAAAGTGAAAAATACAGTGCAAGGTTTTAGTTATGACGAGCCAACAACGTAGCACCAATATCGGTCCATTATGAATGACTTATCGCAACAAAAACACAAAAAAACTATTAATTTTTGTCGATACGTTCTCTCACACACAAGTAAAAACCTGTACTCACACATTTACATATTTCTAAATTCCAAGAAACACCTCAAGGACGTCTCAGTGGGATTTCACAGCTGCTAGTTTGTTTCTTCACGCCATTTTTCATCTGACTATTAATAACTCTTGATCAATGGGTCAGCGTTTTTAACAAGCGTCGTGCCAAAACAAAGCCAGATTAACGCAAGATGTCGCCTGCTTTGAAAATATGACCAGAACAGATGGAAGACGGAGGTTTTTAGTGCTTGATAATCTTACCCCCTGACGGAGACACGTCCTCATTAAAGCTGCGCTGATGGAAAAGAGCGGCACCTTCCCACATTTGTCAACAACACCTCTTTGTTGGAGATAATTCGCTGCTTTGTCACGGTAAAAGATGCTGAGGAAACACACACTTTTTCAGCTAAACTTACTTTGTTTTCACCGTTACAATGGAAAATCTGCATTTGTTCTGTTTAAACCCTGTACCTGAGTTTCCCCGTGTGTTTTTGAGCCGTGTGCTGCTTGTATCTTATAATCAGGAAGTGCGCAGTTGTTGTTAGCTTGACTGTCATCGCCAAAACTCCGCTCTGGCTTCAAAAAGTTGAGAAAAGCACTTATAAACTCATCGTGGTGAATATTTAGCATGCTCCAAATGTATAAAGTAAGTGAGGATTAACTTTGGACCAACGCAAACTGTTTTTAAGAAGGAAAAATCAGGTACAGCGGCTTTAATTCACAAATAATCCGACACATTCGAGTTTGAAATGACTTTGCGTCATCTGTGAGATCTTTAAAATCCATGAACGAACACCAAACGTTCTCAAACATCTCTCAAATACTCCAAAGCTTTTGTGTTTCTTCACGTAGATTCTTGTTTTTTTTCGTTGCGTTATTCATTCACTGCGCTCCCATATACAGGGCGGCCCAAAAGTCACTGACAGTTGAAAAAACTTCATAACTCTTTTGTTTCTAAATATTTTTCTTTTATTTTTCCAGAGCATTTAGAACGACTCTTCCCACATTAATCTGAGCAAATCCAGCACCGAGGATCGACCCTCATTGTACAGTGGGACTTTGAGTCACATGGGTCAAATTCACAAACCCAGCGGTGTTACCGTCGACATTTTAATACCAGAGATGCCCCAAGAGTAAATGCCATTAAAGGAATAATAAGTGTTTTTCACAGACAGGGGGCAGTATGTGATCTCCACAGACCTGACTCGTCCTGATTTCTTCCTGTGGGTCTATCTTAAAGAAAAGGTGTTTGTGAATAAACCTCAGACAATAAACCACTTCAAACGTAATATCAGGATCAAATAAGAGACATAAGACATTTTTACTTCCTCTAGTTTAAGTCGTGATAAGTTCAAGTGTAAGTGAACAATTATAACCATATATATCGCCAAAAATCTGGGAAGGTTCAGTTTATCTCCTGCTAAAATTTGGTGAGTATAACTTAAGAATTAAAGGAGCTACTGAAGATTTAAAAGTGTCAGTGACTTTTGGGCCGCCCTGTCTCAGTCTTTCTTTCATGTTCGGTTCAGGCGCCTTTTTATTTCCTCCTGTGTTTCTTAATTTCCCATGTTTTCCCAGTTAATTCATAAAAAGTTTTTTTCTGTTTTTTCCTGTATATTTTTTGATGTTCCCTCCTCAAAAACAGACCTGGAGTTGTGTTTTTGTGTTTGTTTCATTCTCATGTTTGAGTCACACTTTATTATTATCTCCAAACCTCAAAATGCTCTGAAGTGGTAGTTTTTTCACACGATGACATCACAAGGTGGAACAGAGTGTTTTCAGAATCACAGATCCGCAGGTTTGTTTGTGAGTTAAACATGTGAGAATGAAACAAAAAAACACAACTCGGGGTCTGTTTGTGACGAGGAAACATTAGAACAGATCAGAAAATAGAGTAATATCGGGCGTTTAAGGTCAGACTCGTCCTCGTCGGGACTGAACCTGATATTTTGAGACTTGTTTGTACATTTTTCACGGCTGTTTCCTGAAAAACAAGTTGACACTGGGATTCTGGGGCTATTAAAGTGTCCGCTGTGTGAGCGCCGGCCCCGAGCTGCAGCAGTTCACCATTTAAAACAGAAATAAGCTCGACCTTCGCCTCTGTGTCCCTCCAGCCCGAGGTCACATGGGGGATTCTGACCAATGAGGCGAGGACGTGATCATCCTGTGCACTGCTGCCCCCTGGAGTCAGTCGCTGCGTTGCATTGGTCATTTTTATTGGATATGTGATCGGAAACAGGTGGTTTGAATCCTGCTCTCGACACAAATGAACGCTGCTGTTGTGTCCTTGGGCAAGACACTTAACCCACCTCGCCCCCTAGTGTCTGCCTGCAGTGGTGCATGGACGTGCGAGTGGTTTCTTGTTGTAAAGTGTTTTTATTTGCCATGGAGATGCTGTTTTTCTGTCTGAAATGTATAAAAATAAACTCACTAATAAACTCAAGATGAGTTACCAAGTTACAGGTCAGATCTGTGGAAAGGCCGCCCTCTTTTCAATACGAATGCAGTGTTTTTCCACGTGTTTTGTCTTAATTTTAGCTTTAAAACATCTGTAATTATGTAAAAGCTTCATACCAGGGTAATAAATAATCATATTTCCATGGAGACAAACAGGTACTGGACCATCTATGAGAAAAGTTACATGTTACACCTTTAAATAAACATAATTATACAGAGATTTTTACTATTTACTACCTTTTCTGGTATAAATGTAAAGCCGTATCATATCTCTGACCTTTCGTGCAGTTCTTTCTCTTTGAAAATGGTTTGATTTTCGGTTCACATTTGGATCATTGACCTTTCCTCCGTCAGCGGTGGAGCTGCTTTTGTGCAGCTTCAACAGGAACATCTCACCTGCTGTTCGGCCGAGGTTCTCGGATCAATCAACCTGTTTGCTCCTCCACTCGACCGCTGGGTTTTACATCACCACTTCTGCAAAAGACAATTTCACGTTTTTCATCATGCGAAATTGGTTTGTTACAGCGTCATCAAAAAACGCCCGTGGTTCTAAGGCGAGGGACGTTTATTTGTACAGCACAATTCATAAGAAGGTCATTCAAAGAGTTTTACAGAATAAGAAAGATTAAAATCACAAAACAACAAATCAAAACATAAATAATCATCATAAAACGAACATTAAAGGAGAAAAGTGCAGAATAAAAACCTTTCAGTCTCATGCAGATAAACAACTGAAATGTCGTCCATCCATGTTCTTCCTCTTATCCGGGGCTGTGTCGAGGGGGCATCAGTCTAACCAGGGACTCCCAGACTTCCCTCACCCCAGACACTTCCTCCAGCTCCTCCAGTGGGGCCCTAAGGCGTTTCTAGACCAGCCGAGAGACATCGTCCCTCCAGCGTGTCCTGGGTCTTCCCCGGGGCCTCCTCCTGGTGGGACATGAACACCTCCCCAGGGAGACGTCCAGGAGGCTCCTGAACAGACCTCACCTGCTCCTCTCGACGTGGAGGAGCAGTGGCTCTACTCCGAGCTCCTCCTTTGTGATTGTCATAACGTATGAGGCAGGAGGGACCAAAAGATGCAGAACTCAGGGAAGTGTTTACAGTGTTTAATTACAATAGTGAAAAGAGCAAGAAAGAAATGACGGTTGATCCGACGAGGAGCAGGGAGGGGTCCAGGGTCCAGGGTGAGATAAAGACGAGGAGGACAGTACCGGTGCGGGGAGGCGGGGTCAGAGGCGAGGGCACGGAGCTGTTTCCAGGAGCAGGGGCTGAAGAGGAGCGAAAATCTAGTGAGCAGGAGAAAAAAGAGGCAAAAACATGAACTAATCTAGCACCGAGTGTCTGGTCCTGGCTCCTCTTATCCACAGCAGGTGTGATGATGATGGTGATGATTTCCAGGTGCGTGTGGGAGGAGCCAGGAACCCCGCCCAGCTCCAGAATCAGGAAGGTGAGAGAGGGAATCTCTAAGGGAGCGTCCGGTCACCCGTGTCAGCCACTTGTATCTATGATCTTGTCCTTTCAGTCATTACCCAGAGCTCATGACGATAGATGAGGGCAGGAACGTAGACTGACTGGCCGTCCATTCATGTTTGAGTAATTTAGTGATCTCTCCCAGACCCGATTTGAACCCTCCTTACTGTTAGCTGCAAGATTTGTCCAATGTTCCACCCACAAGTTACAGTAGTGAATAGTGACAGCAAACTACAATTTAGAGTTAGCAAGTCAAGTTTAGCAATTCACTTTTTTCTTGTTGTCTGTTCTACTTTTTAAATGGAGGAAGATACATATTAAAGCTCAGTTTTCTAAACTGGACTTTGGGTCGAAGCAGGAGGTTAGAATTAAAGGACCAACGCTAAAGGAGCTAAAGGGTTTGCTCCAGACGACGGGACAAAGACTCGACTTTTCAAACAGAGACGTACAAAATGGTTAGAAATTTAATGACTCCAGTCCATTGGAAATTGGGGAAACAGAATAAGGATAAAAAACAATACAAAACCAGCTTTTTATTTCATACTATTAGAGATATTTCATACAGACTTCAGAACTTTTATTTTGAAATTCTTTTTTATTCTGGCCCCAAGTCACTGGGAGAGACACTGACCCGGGACAAATGTGAGACACCGGGTTTATATGTTTGTAAATGTGACTGTGACTCATCAGAGCCTCATGAACCTCACACACGTCGCTGGTTTGTACAGTAGTTTTCCTCTGACGTTACACAGCTCTGAACCTTAAACTGCTTCATTTGATCAGCTGTTTTGTGTTTTGATTTGTGTTTTTGTGCCAGATGCCCTCCCCTTTACCTCGACAGACTTTTGGAGAAATAAACTTTTTTTTTTTCTAACTTGTCATTGTGTTGGAGACATTTGAAGATTGTGCTTTGAACCTTCACACGCCGCCGGAGCCGATGTGGCAGTGACATCAAGAACATAAAAGCATTCCAATTAGGTCTCCACTCCCCACTGATTTCCATTTACACTTTTCCGGCTTCAGGGACCCCCGCTGCGCTCCTCCAGGACGTGGCCTATAAATAAACCAGATACGACTCCCCCGCACACGCACGCTATAGCTGCTGTCAAAGTGTCAATTTAAGTTTAAGTGACAGGTTTTGTGACGGGTTTGGTGGAATAATCCCTCAAACGAAATATTTGTCTTGGGCTGTGTCCGTGTGTGACGTCACCCACAGCTTCAGCTCCAAATGAAGCTAACGCTAGCAGTTTTAGCGGCTAATTTGGAGCAAAGTTTCATATTTGGAGTTGTGACCTCGAGTGTCATAGCAACCAAAGAGCCAATCAGGAGCGAGGATGTTGAAGGTAACGCCTTTTCTCGCCTGATTAAGCAGCATTTCTGTCAATCAAACCTGTTGCTAACGCTAACAGGAGCGACGTCGGGGACAGAAGGACCTGATGTGTCTGTTATTAATGTTCATATGTCGATTTACAGACACAGACGTGAAATAAAAACCCCAGGATCATGTAGAGGGTTAATACGAACATTTAAGACCAACATGAGTCTGACAGCAGCAGGGACAGAGAGAGACAATTTAAAAAAAAAAGAACAAAAAATAGAAAAATAAAAAAAACAAACTTAAAATAACTGGGAAAAAAATAAAAAATTTACTCAATATAACAAAACAAAAAAAAAAAACAAAAACAACTCAAGATAACAAAAATAAAATAAGTCAACTCTAAATAACTTTAAAAAAACAACAAAAACTCAAAGTAACTAAAAATAATAACTCAGAAAATGAAGAAAAAAACCCAACAAACTCAAAATAACAAAAATAAAATGAACCCAGGATCATGTAGAGGGTTAATACAAACATTTAAGACCAAAATGAGTCTGACAGCAGCAAGTAAAGAGAGAGGGGACAGTTAAAAAGAAAAAAAAAAGAAAAATTTAAAATAAAAAAATAAATAAATAAGATAACTAAAAAAAAAAAAAAAGAAAAAAAAAGATGAACTGAATATAACAAAAAATAAATAAAAATAAACTCAAGATAACAAAAATAAAATAAGTCAACTCAAAATAACTTAAAAAAAACAACAAAAACTCAAAGTAACTCAAAATAACTCAAAAAAATGAAGAAAAAAAAAACAAAACCCTCAAAATAACAAAAATAAAATGAACCCAGGATCCTGTAGAGGGTTAATATGAACATTTAAGACCAAAATGAGTCTGACAGCAGCAGGGACAAAGAGAGGGGACACGGTTTTTCAATAGAAAGTGAATCAGTGGAGCAGGAAGTGCGACATGATCACTTCCTGTTTGAAACGTGGCGGCTGCAGGTTCACTATGTCCATTTATATAAACAGTCAGTGGGGGGCACTTTTTCGGGGTCATGACATTTTTAATTGTGAAAAATTAGTGAAAAAATATTGTACTCAAAATTTCCCACAATGCACCTTGAGAAGTAGTGGGTATCAGTGTTCTAGAAGATCAATATAGACCACAATGCATTGCAGGAGTTTGAAAAAGCAGCAGTAGACAGAGACGGTGTTTAACTCGACACAACACAAGTCGAAGCTCCGGTTTACCTCTGTGAATCCTGATTATGAATTAAACTCTCTTAAATAAACCGTCGCTGTGTAAAGTTGCTAGCGTTAGCCGCTTACCTTAGCTCGAGCTGTTAAAAGAGCGAGAATTCCCACATCTCAGACAAAAAGCTCAATCCAGTCCAGCTTGACAAAAACGTGTATGTTTGTATTAGTCCATAAATACTTGTGTCAATCCAGTCTGAGCGTTATTTAAGACAGAAATCAAGTTTTATCTGAGTTTATTGGACTTTTTTTCACCCAGACGCCAGAGTCACGTGACTGAAAGTATCGAGCTGTGCGTCTGAATCGCTCGGTGACTGAGGGCACGATAGAGTCCACTAAAGGGAGCGAGGATGTAGTGAACGAGGGGCCAGGGACGAGGCGGGACGTTCAGACTCAGACATAGTTTTATATCAGGCAGTTTGTGCGGAAAAAAGAAGCTGAAAAGTACAAAATGACTTGGAAGAAGAGGTGAGTTCTGAAGTTACTGGTAGTTTTTAAATTCTAGAGTGTGAGACTGTAGACCATTGTGTTCTGCGTCCTGATTGGCTGAGGGACTGTAGACCATTGTGTTCTGCGTCCTGATTGGCTGAGGGACTGTAGACCATTGTGTTCTGCGTCCTGATTGGCTGAGGGACTGTAGACCATTGTGTTCTGCGTCCTGATTGGCTGAAGGACTGTAGACCATCGTGTTCTGCGTCCTGATTGGCTGAGGGACTGTAGACCATTGCGTTCTGCGTCATTTTAGAGAATTTAGAGAAGTTTTGGCCTTTTATCTTCGTTTGTCATAACTGCTCGTGTCCATCCAGGAAGTAAAACGATATAAATCTCCAAAAATAATCGTCAAGATATTCAGTAAAATCTTATTTGAACAAAATCTATGTGCATCTGAGTAAAAAGTATCACTGTAAAATTCCACTCTGTCTCTGAAAGCTGTGTAAAGTGCTTATAAATGTATCGGGGAGAGTAATTAGGATGGTCTGAATGCTTTGGATCACTGCAAATAGTTAAAAACCAAGTACAGCAGCATTAAATGTAACTTTACGGACGATAAATTGGTGAAATTCATAATCTAACCTTTCGTTTCCATTATTGCGGCTGAATAAAAGGGTCAAACTCGCCTCTGTTTGTATCTCGCTCGTGACATATTGTTCCCAGCGGTTTTCATTTGACTTTTCTTTCATTGTAAAGTCACCGGGATTTGGCATTTGATGGTATCTGTCCAGAACATCTCGCTCCGTGTGGCATTTAGGACAAAAGTCAACTCGAGTATCGTGTTTTCTGGACTTTTTTTCACAGTTTTTACATAGAAAGTGAATTGGAGCCAGAGTCGATGGAGCAGGAAGTGCACGTGATCACTTCTGTTTGAAACTCGCAGGTTAGCTATGTCCATTTATATAAAGTTCTTCTTCTTTTATCCGATTTGAACCAAGATTTAACCATTTATCATTCGATTTTAGTTAAAACTTTATATTTTTTCACATTTGACAATTTGCTGTAGCACAATTTACATTTTAAGAACCGAGTTTTTAAAGTTGTGATTGTGATTAAATAAAAAAATAAAAAAACATTCTGCGTCGATACAGTGACGTCACATCACATGGGGGTGTTCTACTTGTATCTCTATGGTGGAATGTTCAGCAGTCACCCTGAAGACACAATGATTAAAAGGTTTTAACATTGTCTGAAAACTCACAAACAAAATGGATTTAAACGTCCTAAATTAAAGCCTGTAACGTCTCCAAAGCTCAAAACGCTCTGTTCCACCTTGTGATGTCATCAAGTGGTCGTTTTCAACAGAAGTTAACAGCTCCTTTTACCTTTAGTTCGCAAAGAGATACGGGACAATTCCAGGAGTTGAAATCAACCAAATGATTCGAGAAATGAAGGTGTGTGGAGTTTAAAAACACAGCGGAGCACTTCCTGTATCACATGATGACATCACAAGGTGGAACAGAGTGTTTTCAGTCTGAGAGAAGAACTCAGCCTAAATCTGCAGGTTTGTTTGTGAGTTAAACGTGTGAATGAAACAAAAAAACACAACTCCAGGTCTGTTTGTGACGAGGAAACATTAGAACAGATCAGAAAACTGTGTGATATGCACCGACACTGGGGAAGTTAAGTGTGTTGCTCAAGGACACAACGGCAGCATTCATCTGTAGGAGCTGGAATCGCACCGGCAACCTCTGCTGTACCAGTGATGTTCATGCCGAGAACGGGATTCGATTCAGTGACGAAACACTCAAAGAAACTCAAATAAAGCTCAGATTAAAGCTTCAGACAGAGCAGTGCCTTCAGTTAGCATCACACTTCCAGAGAACGCTGATGGACAGTATGAACCGCTCGTCTCGTTTTTGATTCAAACTCATGTCGTTTTAATACAAATCTGGATCGTTTTTTCCATCCCGGTTCAGTTTTCGAGTTTTTGTGTGAATGTTTAAAGTTTTTTTTTGTTGCGGATCTACATCTCAGTCCCGTCCATCTTGGTTTTATTCATGATTATAACGAACAGGAAACACAAACGCGGCTCTTTTTCCTCTTTCCGAGCTCGTTTCGGACACAGTGTGGATCCCTCCTGACTGATCATATAGATGTCGGTGCTGGCGTTGTACACACATGTCGTATAATCTGGTCACATATCCAGGTAATCCATCCCTCTGCTCCGGCTCAAAGCTCCGAGCAGCTGTCCCCCTCCGAGATTTAAACCAGCGCCGCCGACGTCGACCTGAGCCGCACACACTCCACGTTCTGCTCAACTCACGCAGCTTTGCCCTGAATTTTAATTTACTAGATTGGAGTGGCGAGAGGCAGCAGCAGATGTGCTATTTGGCACCGAGCGTTTGAACCGAGCCGTAGAATAAAGCTCAGGGTAATGTCTGTAACCCACGGCAACCTGCTCCACACTGCTCAGATACAGAGTCCGGATTTCTATTTTTAATATTTTGTGCTCGTACGACGCTGTTTTCTGAGCTGGTCTGTGCTCGAAATGAATAAATGAATAATACAAAAAATTAAATAAATAAAAAAATAAAATACTACTAATAACTACTACTACTACTACTACTACAAATAATAATAATAATAATAATAATCATAATAATAATAATAATAATAAACAATACATAATAAAAAAGAAATAATAAAAATAATAATAAAATACATTAATACATTACAATTAATAATAATAATAATAATAATAATAAATACATAATAAATAATAAAAATAATACAAAATAAAATACATTAATACATTAAAATAAATAAATACATAAATAAATAAATGAATAAATAAATAGTTTGCTTTCTTTCATAACTTAAAGGGCACATTTTACACTAGTTTCTGATCTGTTCTAATATTTCCTCTTTTTTTTTTGTTTCATTCTCACATGTTTAACACAAACAAACCTGCAGATTTAGGCTGAGTTCTTCTCTCAAACTGAAAACACTCCGTTCCACCTTGTGATGTCATCGTGTGGTAATACAGGAAGTGCTCCACTGTGTTTTTAAACTCCACACAGCTTCATTTCTAGAATCATTTGGATGATAATTTCAGACCTGGAATTGCCAAACTCTACCGAACTAAAGCTAAAAAAGGTAGATGTTAACCACTTCATGACATCACAAGGTGGAACAGAGCATTTTGAGCTTTGGAGATGTTACAGACTAATAATAAAGAGTGACTCAAACATGTGAATGGAACAAAACACAACTCCAGGTCTGATTTTTGAGGAGTAAACCACATTAGAACGTGACTTAAAGCTCACATTTTGCACTATGTAACTTTTCTGGTGGAGGATCTGCCATCTGGTCGTCTCCATGGAGATGTTCTTTGTAATGTTCCACAGTATGTCATAAAAAGCATCAATCTCAGTTTTACTCTTAATCTTAATCTCTGAGCTGCTCGTCTCCATGGCGATAAGACACAAGTTCGGTGTCATATTGTGGAACATTCACTAACAGGAGACAGGTAAGTGGCCTACGCTCCACCTGGAAAGTTACATAATGCAGCTTTAATGCATTTTCTTCTTGTTGAAAGCTGCGCAGTCGGAGCAAACAGAAAAAATCTGATTTGTGCTTGTGAAAAAAGCACAAATCCACATGACAGGTCACTCTGCTCCCTGCTCGAAAACCTAAAAATAAATAAAAATAGTCTGTATTTTTGCTAAATCCGAGTTAGCAGTGACCCACCTGCATCTGCCACATTCTTCAACTTCTTTTAATTATTTATTTTTGCAAAAGCATTCTGCATCGATACTTTGCAGTGACGTCACGCTGGAGATGTTCTGCATGTATCTCTATGGTCGAATGTTCAGCAGTTACCATGGAGACACAGCGCACACATTAGCAAACCCTGCCAAAAAAAAATAAGTTTAAAGATTGTCTGAAAACTCAAAAATAAAACACAAAATGGATTGAAACAGCTCGTTTTCCGGAGCGTGGATCAACAAAAACGTGAGAAACAAACTGAAAAAGTGTCGGCTAATGCTAACTAGCTTGTGAGTTTATGTAAGAGGGGCTACTTTAACGGCACAAATCCAGCTCAGTTAGTCACAGATGTAAATCCGAGTTCACGATGTCCTCCCCGACTCTGCCTCCGTCTTCATCTTTTTTCAGTTGTTTTTGGAGATTAAGGAGCTTTTTATCGCCCCCAGAGGAAACATCGTCCTTTGCATCAGACTCATCCTTCAGCTGCTGCGAAACTGTCAGGAGCAGGGGACCTTTTTATTTTTATTTAACCTTTATTTATCCAGGTATGAGAAACAGCACGAGGAGAACGACAGAGGGAGAAAGAACGACAGAAAGGGAGAAAGAACGACGTTTCTGCAGATCTTCAGTCAGACTCGGTCGGGATTGTTTCGCTGGAGGATTCTGTGTGTTTTTGGTTATTGAGGAAGTGCCTGAATGTAACTCACACAGGCAGAACATGCAAACTCTGCAAAGGCCCGAGCATTGAACTCGCAACCATCTTGGGAAATAAGGGAGAGTGACGTTACCCACAGCGTCCAACTCGTCAAATAAAGCTCATCGAGACCAGAGCAGGTACACGACACAATTTATGTGAAGTACTTCACACATGTGTCTGTGTCTCTGGCTCCTGTGGCTCAGAGATACCAGGACCAGGACTAAACCGGGACTGAACCCGGGACCAAACCGAGACCAAACCGGGACTTAACCAGGACTAAAACAGGACTAAACCTTCACATGTGTGAAATACTTCACCTGACACAGGACACATGTGTGACGAGTTGAACGCTGTGGGTAACATCACTCTCTAAACCAGAACTAAACCAGGTCTAAATCTGGTTTAGTCCTGGTTGGTGAATCATAGTTTAGTTCTGTTCAGTTTAAATCTCTCACTTTGTCGTTATGTGGGTGTGAGGTGGACCAAAGATGTGGGACTCGGGGCAAGTTTAAGGGTTTATTGACAGAACAAGACACAACAGGTGACGGGAGAACATACGAGGAGCTGGGTGCAGGTCGGGGTCCAGAGAAACAGGGAAGACACGAGACGGGAAACACAGCCGGTACCGGGAGACAGGGTCGGAGAACACGGGCAGGACACGGACAGAACACGGACAGAACACGGGCAGGACACGGGCAGGACACGGGCAGGACACAGGCAGGAAGCACAGCAGAGACACGAGGACCAACAGTGATGTGAACAGCACGAAGACACACGGTGAAGATCAGACGACCTGGCAGAGAGAGCTGGGTCCTGGCTCCTTTTATCCTCCTGCAGGTGTGTTAATTGCCCTGATGGGCTGCAGGTGCGTGTGGGAGGAGCCAGGGCTCCACCCAGCTCTGGAGTCAGGTGAGGGAGGGGGAGGAGACACAGGAGGCAAAACAGGAGCAGGGAAGCTTGGATCATGACACACTTCCTGTAGATGTGACACAGACTCGACTTTGACGATGTTTAAGTCCAGACTCTTTTCTATTTTTCTGTATTTGACTGAAGGTTTTTATTCTGCACTTTTCTCTTTTAATGTGACTTTTACGATGATTATTTGTGTTTTGATTTGTCGTTTTGTGATTTTTGTCTTTCTTAACTCTTTAAATCACTTTGTGCATAAAAACGAGGACCATGTAGAATGAGTTCAAACTAAAGTTGCAGCAGTTTCAGAGACAGAGGCGACGTTTCTCGATACAAAGTGAATTGGAGCCGATGAGTCGATGGATCTGGTGAATCTGTCTCAGTTTCTGTTCGGGACTACAGCCATTTTAATCAACATAAGAGTGAAAATATCGCCTTATTATTTCATTTTTAGACCATTTTTCCAAGATATTTGTATAATATTGTCAGAAAATGAAGCACCGCCTCCAGAAAAGGAACAAACGAGCTCTTTTTTTTACTTTTTCCACAGTTTAAATCTGTGTTTTCATTGTGGATGTTCATTATTCTGCATCAAACTTCTGCATTTTCACGGCTACGAGCAAAACGAGCGACAAAAATCTGAATCGAACGTCAGACACGACATTCGGGCAAATTAGACGGAGCAGAGCAGCTGATGTGACGATGCTTCATTAAAAATAACACACTCTGACACACTCTCACACACACTCACACACTCTGACACACTCTCACACACTCTCACACACACTCACACACTCTCACACACACTCTCACACACTCTCACACACTCTGACACACTCTCACACACTCTCACACACACTCACACACTCTGAGCGTTAATGTGCCGCCAGAAACAAAACTGGAAACGAGTGAAGAAGTTTGAGCGAAGCATCTTTATGTCTGCTGTGGACGCACACAGAGAAACACACAGGAAAACACACAAAAACACACAAAAACTACACAAAAACACAGAAAAACACAGAAAAACACACAAAAAACACAGAAAAACACACAGAAAAACACACAGAAAAAACACACAGAAAAACACAGAAAAACACAGAAAAACACAGAAAAACACACAGAAAAAACACACAGAAAAACACAGAAAAACACAGAAAAACACAGAAAAAAACACAGAAAAACACAAAAACACACAGAACAAACACAGAAAAACACAGAAAAACACAGAAAAACACACAAAAAACACAGAAAAACACACAGAAAAACACACAGAAAAAACACACAGAAACACACAGAAAAACACACAAAAACACAGAAAAAAAACACAGAAAAACACACAAAAACACACAGAACAAACACAGAAAAACACAGAAAAAAACACAGAACAAACACAGAAAAACACAAAAAATACACAAAAACACACAAAAACTACACAAAAACACAGAAAAGATTTTGAATTTAATTCTAAAAGACACCAGAAGCCAGTGCAGACTCTGCAGCGCAGGAGTCATGTGATCAGAACGTGTTTTACCAGACAGAAGCTGCAGGCGGCGGATGGAGGACACGTCAAGACCGACACACAGAGAACTACAATAGTCCAGCCGTGAAGTAATAAACATTTGGACTGGTCTCTCCACATGACGTGAGGAAAAGTAAAACTTCACCTTCACTATGAGTCTGAGCTGAAAAAAACTCGTTTTAACCACTGAGCTGATCAAACCTAAAAGAAATGTCACTTATAACACCAAGATTTTTCACATGGGACAAGTGTCAGAAGATGGAAGGACAAGAGAGAGACTGTATCAGTCTAATACTACTACTACTACTACTACTACTACTACTACTACTACAATAACTACCACTATCACTACTACAACTACTGCTCCCCTCTACTACTACTACTACTACTACTACTACTACTACTACTACTACTACTACTAATAACTACTACTACTACTACTACTACTACTACTACTACTACTACAATAACTACCACTATCACTACTACAACTACTGCTCCCCCTCCTACTACTACTACTACTACTACTACTACTACTACTACTACTACTACAATAACTACTACTACTACTACTACTACTACTACAATAACTACCACTATCACTACTACTACAACTACTGCTCCCCCTCCTCCTTCTAATACTACAATAACTACTACAATAAGTACTACTACTATTACTGCTACTATGATAACTCCTCCTCCTCTTCTACTACAATAACTACTACTACAATAACTACTACAATAACTACTACTACTAGTACTACTACTACTACTGTTACTACATTAACTACTACTACCACTATCACTACTACTTCAGCTACTGCTCCTCCTCCTCCTACTACTACTACGATAACTACTACAATAAGTACTACTACCACTATCACTACTACTACAACTACTGCTCCCCCTCCCCCTCTTACTACTACTACTATGATAACTACTACAATAAGTACTACTACTATTACTGCTAGTACAATAACTCCTCCTCCTCTTCTACTACAATAACTACTACTATGATAACTACTACAATAACTACTACTACTACTATTACTACAATAACTACTACTAGTACTACTACTACTGATTCTACTTCCACTTTTCTTAATTTTCTTTCACTTCCTGCAGCTGTTTTTTTTTTTTAAATTTCAAACATTTTTCATATAAACTTTCCACGTCACTGTTCAAATGTGTCAAAAGTACAAAAATACTTCCAGTACTTCTAATACTTCATGCGTTTTTATTATTTTCCCCATATTTCCAGATGCAGTGGTTCCTGCGGTGGAAGAATCTCTGCTCCTCTTTCCTCTTTTCTTTTCTTTTCTTTTTTCTTTCAGCTCCATGTTTAGTGTTTTCAGGTTTGATCCCGGCGCAGAGACGCGGTGCGTAAAGAGGTTTGTGTGAGAAAGAGTCTGAAGGAGGAGGAAGAGGAGGAAGAGAGGAGGGGCTGAGAGAGGAGAGGAAGAGAGGGAGCTCAGGAGAGAGACAGAGAGAGAGAGAGAGAGAGAGGAGCACAGTCTCAGATCGAGCCTGACGCAGACGACGCGCGGAGCTCCACCGGGAAACAGCGGAGGATCTGACTTTTACGCGCGCCATGGACCTCTCCCCCGGGCTTTGTGCTGCAGGTTTGGACGGTGAGGCGCCGCTGACAGCTCCCTGGACCAACCCTGGAAACAACCTCCGCTCCTCTTCTCCTCTTTCCTCCCCTCTTTCCTCTCCTCCATGCGCGGCACAAGTCTGAAAACGCTCCGTGGAAGTTGGAACCACTGTCCAGCGAAGCGATGAGGACCTTATGAACCGCCCGGACCCCTCCTCTTCCTCCTCCTCCTCCGCCGCAGCTGCTGCCGGTCCTGCGGGGAGTCGGGACGCCGCGCATTGAGCAGAATGTCACCGGTGCGCGAGGGGGAAGAGCGGAGAAGTCGCAGAAGAGAGAAACCGCAGCAGCGAGAAGAGCGGGCAGGATGCGAGGCTGGTGCGCACTCGGAGCGCAGGAGTCTGGGTGAGGGAGACAGGACCGAGGGGCTGCGTGGACGACGTGGAGCGACTTTATAAAGGTACAAATACTTTATAAAGGTACAAATATCCACGAGAACTGCACGATACTGGACTGACTCAGAGTAAAAGCGAAGGGCTGACAATGTAGTGACTGGAACTTCACTTTTTGTCCATTCAACTCACATAGAAAACCCCAAATGATGCACGAAATTTCATAAAACCACCTGAAAATCCTGCACATGCACAACTGTCAGAGGCTATTTTAGGACAGGATCACACTGGTAACTCAGCCACGTCTTAGTGTGACATTTTTCCTCCTTTTTTGCACATAAAGCTGCAGATTTGGTGCCAAAATCCCCACTGTTTGCAGCCGCAGTGAGGGTCGGGTCACTATAATTGGACTCAGTTTGATGCCTGTCTTGTTTGCCCCCTCCCTCCTTCCTTCCCTCCTTCCCTCGTTCCCTCGTTCCCTTCCTACCCCCTCCTCTTTCTGCCCTGTGCACAAACACTCACCCACTCCTCACAACAACCCTCAAGAAATATTACATAACTATTGAGCCGCCTTGGCCACAACTCAATGCAATCTGTCAATAATCCCGCTGCTCAGTTTTTATAATTTACTGTTGTCATGACGCGAAATTTACAACTTTATTTCGGTGCGAAGGAATTTTTGATACCACAGCGAAAATAAACTCATCAAAATACGTCATTTCTTTATGCTGTGGTCTTATTCTTGTGAGGATAAAATCAGGATAAACGCAACATTTTAAGAATTTTACACAATAAATTTAAGCTTAAACGCTAAATGATAATATTAAAACTCATTTACGCCACTGACGCAACAATCCCAGAGCTATTTAAACCACAAAAACGGTTCAAAATCGACAATATTGTTAAAAAATCATGAGCTGCAATAACTAAACAGCATCAGAAGTGATTAATTCAAACTTTTATGGCTTAAATTTTAGCATTTAGCCCCAAAAAATGACAAAAATGACGCAGTTATGCAAAGAGAACCCCTAAAAATGTCATTTCAACTTTCAAATATTGAACGATTAATCAATATAGTGATTAACGGGGCAGGTTTGTAGCTGTGGAAGTGGATTTTTATCATTTTCAAACATGTAAAACCAGAGAAAAAAAGACATTTACAGCTTTTTTATAGTGTTAAATGTTCTGTTTTGCTTCTTGTTTGCCAGTTTTGACGTTTTATTCTCAACTTTTTGGGTAAAGATGTGTTTTTTTGGCATAAATTTGCAGTAGAGTCTTAAACTAGCTCTGACGTGCAGTAGATCCAGCTCCATCGTGGAACTATTATAGAAATTTGAAGTGTTTCGTGCTTTAGTATCGACTGACGTCTCGATTCTTCGCGTCTCGCTGCTCTCCTCTCGTTTACCGTCCTGTCGTTGCGTTTCCTGAGCTGTAATTTTGGGGAAATGTCGTAGATCTGTATAAATCACATGACCTTGGGCAGCACACTCGCACCTTCCTTCACCGACGGCCCACCATCGATCTTAGTTGTGTCCCTGTGCGAAGAATTTGTCTCGTCTTATCGGCGCTGACAGCGAGCGTTCATCACCCGCCTCCCCCCGCCTCCCCCCGCCTCCCCCCTTCGCCCTCGTCTCCGTCTGTTCACAACTGTCTCATTTTATCCATATTATCTGTGTTGTTTTCCATAGTTTTCTTTCGTTTTTCATTATTGGGACATTCCAGTTCCGCACCATCTCGACCAATCACAAGTCACCTGCAGAACCTTTAGTAGTTTTCAGTTTTTTCGCACCTTTCCCGACTGTTTTTCGTCTTTTATTTCACGTAGAAGTGTCACGTGTCCTCGAGAACGTGAGTTACTATCAGTATTATAAGTATTTGTAGTTCGTATCGCCGAAAAAAAACGCATATTTCCTTTGTTCGCTTTGCTGATGCGTTCACGGACCAGAGGAATTTGCATTTACACTCTGCTGCCGCCCGTGGTGCGTTCAAGGACACTGGGAATTTGGTAATTTAGGCGAGAAAGTGCCATCGTTTCAATTTTAGGTCATTATTGCTTCGTAGTAGTAGTAGTAGTAGTAGTAGTAGTAGTAGTAGTAGTAGTAGTAGTCAGTTTATTCAGACATTATCACAGTCACATACACAGAACTTGTTAAGCTTATTTATGCCTAATTCCACATGTAAAGATCAATAAACACAAGAAGAAAAAAAAAACAAAACACCAATTACAAATAATTTTACAAAACAGAAGAAAAACTATTATTTTTATATTCTCACAGTTTCCTCTGGATTTATATTTATATATATAATGATCATTAGTAGTTCTTATTATCATAATCATAGGTGTTATTTCTAATCATCAATATATAATTATTATTATTACTATTTTATTTTCTCATTACTTTATTTATATGACGCAATAGACAAAGTTTATTCTCTGTTCATTAATGTTCAGTTCAGTCGTCATAGTAACAGTTATACTATTGCTCTATATTTTTCCATAATTTATACATTTTTTTAAATACTTTAATTAATGTGCAGCTTTTTAATTCATCATCCAGACTATTCCATAAATGAACCCTGTAACTGAGATGCACAGACTTTTTTTTTTTTGAGTTTTTGGAGGATCCCACTTCCCTCAGATTAAATCCACAACTGTTTTCAGCTCAACCAGATCATTCAGTGTGTCTTTGTATTTTATTATATAAGTGTATTTGTAATATATTGAACAGCTACGATAAAGAGTGTGAGAGTGAACTGACGTCTGGTCCTTTTCCAAGGTCACGAGGTTGGGTTTTTTTCCCCAGCTCCTCGTTACAGTCCAACCCCACAACCTACGCCCCAAAACCAGCGCCATTTCTCCTTAATTAACCGCAAAAATATGTGATAAGATATGTCTTTATCAGTTCCACGGTGGGGAAATTCCAGTATTGCACCTCACAGTTAAAGAACAGAAGGAAAATGGTACATGAAATAAAACTAGATAATAGATAAAAAAAAATAAAGTAGCAGTATCTAGCACCGGAAGTAGTACCTAGCGCCGGAAGTAGTACCTAGCGCCGGAAGTAGTACCTAGCGTCGGAAGTAGTACCTAGCGCCGGAAGTAGTACCTAGCACCGGAAGTAGTACCTAGCGCCGGAAGTAGTACCTAGCGCCGGAAGTAGTGCCTAGCGTCGGAAGTAGTACCTAGCGCCGGAAGTAGTATCTAGCGCCGGAAGTTGTACCTAGCGCCGGAAGTAGTATCTAGCGTCGGAAGTAGTACCTAGCGCCGGAAGTTGTACCTAGCGCCGGAAGTAGTACCTAACGTCGGAAGTAGTATCTAGCGCCGGAAGTAGTACCTAGCGCCGGAAGTTGTACCTAGCGCCGGAAGTAGTATCTAGCGTCGGAAGTAGTACCTAGCGCCGGAAGTTGTACCTAGTGCCGGAAGTAGTGTCTAGCGCCGGAAGTAGTATCTAGCGTCGGAAGTAGTACCTAGCGCCGGAAGTTGTATCTAGCGTCGGAAGTAGTACCTAGCATCGGAAGTAGTGTCTAGCGTCGGATGTAGTATCTAGCGTCGGAAGTAGTACCTAGCGTCGGAAGTAGTACCTTGCGTCGGAAGTAGTACCTAATACCGGAAGTAGTATCTAGCGTCAGAAGTAGTACCTAGCGTCGGAAGTAGTGTCTAGCGTCGGATGTAGTATCTAGCATCGGAAGTAGTACCTAGCGTCGGAAGTAGTACCTAGCGTCGGAAGTAGTAGTACCTAGCGTCGGAAGTAGTACCTAGTGTCGGAAGTAGTATCTAGCGTCGGAAGTAGTACCTAGCGTCAGAAGTAGTAGTACCTAGCGTCGGAAGTAGTACCTAGTGTCGGAAGTAGTATCTAGCGTCGGAAGTAGTACCTAGTGCCGGAAGTAGTGTCTAGCGCCGGAAGTAGTATCTAGCGTCGGAAGTAGTACCTAGCGTCGAAGTAGTGTCTAGCGTCGGATGTAGTATCTAGCATCGGAAGTAGTACCTAGCGTCGGAAGTAGTACCTAGCGTCGGAAGTAGTAGTACCTAGCGTCGGAAGTAGTACCTAGTGTCGGAAGTAGTATCTAGCGTCGGAAGTAGTACCTAGCGTCAGAAGTAGTAGTACCTAGCGTCGGAAGTAGTACCTAGTGTCGGAAGTAGTATCTAGCGTCGGAAGTAGTACCTAGTGCCGGAAGTAGTGTCTAGCGCCGGAAGTAGTATCTAGCGTCGGAAGTAGTACCTAGCGCCGGAAGTTGTATCTAGCGTCGGAAGTAGTATCTAGCGTCGGAAGTAGTACCTAGTGCTGGAAGTAGTGTCTAGCGCCGGAAGTAGTATCTAGCGTCGGAAGTAGTACCTAGCGCCGGAAGTTGTATCTAGTGCCGGAAGTAGTGTCTAGCGCCGGAAGTAGTATCTAGCGTCGGAAGTAGTACCTAGCGCCGGAAGTTGTATCTAGCGTCGGAAGTAGTACCTAGCGTCGGAAGTTGTACCTAGTGCCGGAAGTAGTGTCTAGCGCCGGAAGTAGTATCTAGCGTCGGAAGTAGTACCTAGCGCCGGAAGTTGTATCTAGCGTCGGAAGTAGTATCTAGCGTCGGAAGTAGTATCTAGCGTCGGAAGTAGTACCTAGCGTCGGAAGTAGTGTCTAGCGTCGGATGTAGTATCTAGCGTCGGAAGTAGTACCTAGCGTCGGAAGTAGTACCTTGCGTCGGAAGTAGTACCTAATACCGGAAGTAGTATCTAGCGTCAGAAGTAGTACCTAGCGTCGGAAGTAGTGTCTAGCGTCGGATGTAGTATCTAGCATCGGAAGTAGTACCTAGCGTCGGAAGTAGTACCTAGTGTCGGAAGTAGTATCTAGCGTCGGAAGTAGTACGCAGCGTCGGAAGTAGTATCTAGCGTCGGAAGTAGTATCTAGCGTCGGAAGTAGTACCTAGCATCGGAAGTAGTACCTAGCGCCGGAAGTAGTATCTAGTGCCGGAAGTAGTATCTAGCGTCGGAAGTAGTGCCTAGCGCCGGAAGTAGTACCTAGCGCCGGAAGAAGTATCTAGTGCCGGAAGTAGTATCTAGCGTCGGAAGTAGTACCTAGCGCCGGAAGTAGTATCTAGCGTCGGAAGTAGTGCCTAGCGCCGGAAGTAGTATCTAGCGCCGGAAGTAGAATCTAGCGCCGGAAGTAGTACCTAGCACCGGAAGTAGTATCTAGCGTCGGAAGTAGTACCTAGCGCTGGAAGTAGTACCTAGCGCCGGAAGAAGTATCTAGTGCCGGAAGTAGTATCTAGCGTCGGAAGTAGTACCTAGCGCCGGAAGTAGTATTATCTAGTGTCGGAAGTAGTGCCTAGCGCCGGAAGTAGTATCCAGCGTCGGAAGTAGTATCTAGCGCCGGAAGTAGAATCTAGCGCCGGAAGTAGTGCCTAGCGCCGGAAGTAGTATCCAGCGTCGGAAGTAGTATCTAGCGCCGGAAGTAGTATCTAGCGCCGGAAGTAGAATCTAGCGCCGGAAGTAGTACCTAGCGCCGGAAGTAGTATCTAGCGTCGGAAGTAGTACCTAGCGCTGGAAGTAGTACCTAGCGTCGGAAGTACTATGTGTCTGTGTTTGTGTCTCGTACAGTTACACTTTGGTTTTAAATACTCGTGCTTCTTTCGAGTTTACGCCTCGCTCGTGTAAAACGCTCCAGGCCGACATTGTTTGAGTTGAGTTTACGATTTGGAGCACGTCGTCTCTTATCAACGAGGGGCGAGGAAAAAGTTTGCACAGAGCATGTTTTCAATAAAGATTAGACGAGTGTGTGGAATAATAAAACATCTACAGCCCCGTTTCCTCATCGAAGGCTCCAGTGTCTCTGTGACGCACCAGAGAACACACCAAATCTGTATCTTATATCTGAATCTCTACAAGTACGACTACTGCTACTACTATGGCCTCAAATACTACTGCTACTACTACTACTACTTCTGTAACATCTACTAAGAGTACCAGAGGTGGAACGTAACAAAGTACAAGTAGGACAGTACTGTACTTATGTAAGATTGTTAGGTATCTGTACTTAAGTAAAGGTAGATAAGATAATAAAGCATCGATCTATCTATCTATATCTATCTATCTATCAATCAATCAATCAACATATCTATCTATCTCACTATCAATCAGTTAATTTATCTATCAGTCAATCATTCAATCTGTCAATCAATCTATCTGTCTGTCTATCTATCTATCTTTCTATCTATCTATCAATCAACATATCTATCTATCCAACTATCAATCAATTAATTTATCTATCAATCAATCTATCAATCCATCCATCCATCAGTCAGTCATTCTATCTATCTATCTATCTATCTATCTATCTATCTACCGGTCAATCAAATGTATCTATCTATCCATCCATCTGTCCATATATCTATCTATCTATCCATCTATCCATTTATTTGTCAATCAATCAATCAATCAATATATCTATCAATCAATCTATCAATCCATCAGTCAGTCATTCTATCTATCTATCTATACCAGTCAATCAAATGTATCTATCTATCCATCCATCTGTCTTTACTTCAGTCCATTTTACATTGATACTTTTTTTACTTTTACTTGAGTACATTTGAGAGCAGTATCTGTACTTTCTCCTCTACAAGTTTAAACTGTACTGAAAAGTAAAAGTATTTTTATACTTCAGTGTGCAAGCTGCTGAAGAGTCTGAGGTCTGAAAAGTAAAAGTACTTTTATACTTCAGTTTTCAGTCTCAGTTTGATTTTTATCATTTTCAGAATTTGGAGCAAAACAAAAATTTCCATTTTTTTCTGTTGATCAAAATTGAGCCGAAACTGAACCAACATCAACATGTTTAATATGATCAACATCAGTGAAGTACTTTGACTTTTTACTCTTTAAGTACATTTTAAACAGGTACTTTAATGTTTTACTTCAGTGGATTATGTGATACTTTTACTTGAGTACTTTTTTCTCTTGTACTTTTACTTAAGTAACACAGAGTACTTCTTCCACCTTTGAAGATTACTGTTTATGTGAATACTGGTGTATTTGTGCCATTTTGTATGTTTTAAAAATACTATATCACAACTACAACAACTACCACAAGTACAGCTACTACTACAAGACTACTACAAGACTAGTACTGTACTCTTACTCTGTTCTGTCATGTACTGTTTGGAAAGCAACAAATACTACGGATATTTACAATGTCATTCTGTTATTTCTTATTTTATTAAATACTGAGACTACTACAAGTACAACTACTACTACCACCACCACCACTACTACTACTACTAGTACAACAACTACTACTAATACCACTACCACTATTACAACTACCACTACTACTGTTACTACTACAACTACCGCCAATACTACTACCACTACCACAACTACTACTACTACCAACACTATTACAACCACTACTACTATTACCACTATCACTATAACAACTACTAGTTCTACTACTACTACTACTAGTACTACTACCACAATTACAACTACTAGTACAACTACTGCTACCACTTCTACTATTACAACTACCATTATTACTTCTACTACTACTCTACCGCCAGTACTACTACCACCACTACCACTATTACTACTACTACTGTAACTACTACTACTACTACTACTACTACTACACTACACCTTTTTCTACTTTTACCAGTTTTTACATTTATTCAAGTCAAATCTTCCACAACATCTACAACAATCCAACCCACTTTACTAAAACCACGTCTTAAATCCTAATTCTTCATCTGTTTTCTTCTTTTACACAGATTTCCGGATCCACATCTCAAAAGTTCCAATGACTCGTTACTGTCCTGGAAGAAGCATCGTCCAAGATCGAGGGATCCAGCCCCAGCTGCACATAATCCTGCTGCAGAGAGCGACGCGAGGCAGCGAGGAGCGAGAAGAAAGGGCTGAAAATGTAACAGGACTTGAGTCATCTCCGCCAGCGAATCAGGGACAGTAGCTGGAGAAGGATACTGTTAAACGAGACCATTGCTCCAGCGTCGGAGAACTTACGCCAACTAATTACCAAGGGATTACTCAAGGCCCGCTTTTGGAGCCTGCGAAACTGTTCAAATCCAATGACTGCACGCTTGGATTTTGAGTATTTCTTTCCACGTTTGGTGTTTTTTTCTGTTTGAAATGGAGTTACAGTGGCGTCTATGGAGTAAAAACTGGGTGTCCCTTATAAGACCATGGATACCGATATTGCTTGGCCTGCATCTCCAGTTCTCCCGGGCGTCCCAGTGTCCCGAGGAGTGCCGTTGTGATCGCACTTTTGTTTACTGCAACGAGAGGAGTCTGACCTCAGTGCCTGTGGGAATAGGGGAGGGATATAAGACTCTCTACCTCCACAACAACCAAATCAATAACGCCGGGTTCCCATCAGAGCTGCACCACGTAGCTTCGGTGGAGACGGTGTATCTCTATGGCAACGAGCTGGACGAGTTTCCCATAAATCTGCCGAAAAATGTGCGTGTTGTTCACCTGCAGGAGAACAACATACAGACCATATCGAGAGCAGCTCTGGCGCAGTTGTTGTGGCTGGAGGAATTGCATTTGGATGATAACTCGATATCGACCGTCGGAGTGGAGGAGGGCGCGTTCCAGGAGGCGGTGAGTTTGAAAATGCTCTTTCTCACTAAAAACCATCTGAGCAGCGTGCCTATCGTCTTCCGGAAACCTTAAAAGAGCTGCGATTGGACGAGAACAGGATCGCGGTGATTGTCGAGGAAGCGTTTAAGAATGTCACTCGTCTGGAGCGCCTTCTCCTGGACGGGAATCTTTTGACGGATGAAGGGATTGCGCCAGGGACGTTTCAGGACCTGGGAACGTTGAGGGAGTTGTCTCTAGCGAGGAATTCTCTCACGTACCCGCCCCCGTTCCTGCCAGGAGAGGTGCTGGTTAAGCTGAACTTCCAGGAGAATCAGATGACGCACATCCCAGCCCGGGCTTTCGCAGGGTTGCACAGACTGGAGAAGTTGGATATTTCGAACAACCAGCTGCAGTCTCTGACACTGGGAGTCTTTGACGACCTGCTGAGCCTGAGACAGCTGACGGTTCGGAACAACCTCTGGCTGTGTGACTGCAGTGTGAAGTGGGTGGTGGCCTGGCTCAAGTCGCTGCCCGGATCACTGAACGTGCGGGGCTTCATGTGCCACAAACCCGAGGCGCTCCGAGGAATGGTGATCCGGGAGCTGAGCCAGGAGCTGGTGCAGTGCCCGCAGAGCACCGAGGCGGCCCCTCCTCGGTCCTCCACCACCCCTCCTCCCATGTCTCTGTCGACACACGTCCCGTTAGTCACCAAGTTCATCAACCCCTCCTTCAGAAAGCCCCTCCCCACCTTTCCCACTCTGTACCCCATATACACCACCAGAGAGGGGGGCCTGAGGACTCGCAGACCCCAGGACCCCCGCAGGAGGGTCTGCAGGTCACTTTTGCCATACAGAACGGCTCCGCCATCCACGTGAGCTGGGTGGCTGCCCTTTCCAGTCACTGCCTTTAAAGTGACGTGGGCTCGGATGGGTCCCAGCCTGACGGGGGAGACCGTGAGAGAGAGGATTGTAGGAGGGGGACCACAGGGGCATCAGACTGGCCAATCTGGAGCCTAAGTCCACCTACAGGATCTGTGTGATTCCTCTGGACGCCTTCAACAACTACCGTCCCAAAGACGACACCGTGTGCACAGAGGCAGTGACCCACCGCTGCCTCCTACAGCCCAGAAAACAAACGGCCGTCCGGACCGGAGCAGGCCACTCAGCCCGAGCCCGGCTCTCCCTTTCTGTTGGCCGGTCTGATCGGAGGAGCTGTGATCGTGGTCCTGGGTGCTGCTGCTCAGTATCTTCTGCTGGCACATGCACAACAAGAGCCGCTCCAAATCCTCCTCTGCCACATGGAAATACAACCGCGGGCGCAGGAAAGACGACTACTGCGAGGCTGGCACCAAGAAGGATAACTCCATCCTGGAAATGACTGAGACCAGCTTCCAGATAGTCTCACTCAACAATGAGCAGCTCTCTCAAGGGAGAGCTGCGCATTCAGCCTATTTACACACCCCTAATGGGGGCATCGGTTTTCCGAGACTGCCCCCTGGGGAACAGCACAGTTTACTGCAAGAACAATGTTCAGGAGGCTGACTACGCGCACACATGACGCTAGAGGGATTTTTACTGTCTTTATGGACCCTGTACAGTGTTAATACTAGTTTAACTCCTGTCTTTAAAATGTAATTTATAATGGACAATATCTTTTATACAACTGTATTGGATTTATAAATGATGCTTTCTGCAGCTGTGCTGTTTTCGTTCTGTGACATAATCGATCATCACTGATTTCTTTAACTCTCCAGTTTAGTTTATTTTCGCGCAGTGGCCGTAGGAAATGTGAAACGAGGAGCTAAACGTGACTCAAAAACACATTAATGCCCTTTGTGAGAGACGAGAGGAGACAGGCACAATGACCACTAGAGGGCAGAGTTTTTACATATCCTCTGGACAGGTTTTAATCTAGTCATCAAATGAAAATAGCACATCCGGTTAATTGCAGCTACATTGAATAAAAATGCTAACGATCAGGTCCCTGAGTCAGACACAGAGAGGCCGTATATATTTATGCAAATGGATCCTCTTCTGGAATCTAAAGGTCACGCTCGTTTAACATCCACCGGAGGCAGCGGCGAGGCACACGGCTTCACCTGCTCTTCATGCCTCACCCATCGTCACTGGCCAGGGTTTATGTAGTCCGGCCCATAGGAGGCGCCACATGGACTAAAAAGCAAAAAAGCACATACCCCTCTCTCCACCCTCTGTACATTTTAAATTTGTTCAGAAAATAATGTTATGGTAAATATATGTGCCTTGAAATGATCAGCTTACAATGTCTGTTTGAACCATGTTTTTTTGCACAAAGTATTGTAAATACATTGAACTGTTGTCGGGGGAAACTATTGATCTTGGTTATTTATTTACCTCATTACATTTAATTAAAAATATATTTCAAAATGACTTAACTGTCTATGAGTTATTCTGCGACCCAAAGGTGCAGTCGTGGGTTATGTTGGCGCCGTTCTGCAAAGCTATTACTGAACCCGGAGTAATGAATATTTATGGATTTGTTGACATTTTATGCAATGGTTTTATAGGTCAGTTTCCCCTTGGTCTCGTTCTTATTGTGGTTTTACAAGGAGACTGTCCATTGAAATGGTGTCGTTGGCTGTGAGAGAGATATAAACCGAGAATACTGTCATAATGGGGATATTTGTGGCCTTGTCAAAACAAATCGCTGAGGCTTGTAGCGGCTGATAACGTAATAACGGCTCATTTTGGCCGAGTTTAAATGGAATAAGACAATAATGTAACAACAGGCTGATGATGTAGGTCAGCGGCTTTCGAACCTTTTACACCAAGAACCGAAAAAAGATCTGGCTTCATCATGAGATCTAAACCAGGTCTAAAACAGGACTAAAACAGGTCTAAACCAGGTCTAAAGCAGGTCTAAACCAGGTCTAAAACAGGTCTAAAGCAGGTCTAAACCAGGTCTAAAACAGGACTAAAACAGGACTAAAACAGGTCTAAACCAGGTCTAAACCAGGTCTAAACCAGGTCTAAAGCAGGTCTAAACCAGGTCTAAAACAGGACTAAACCAGGTCTAAACCAGGTCTGAACCAGGTCTAAACCAGGTCTGAACCAGGTCTAAACCAGGTCTAAAACTGGACTAAACCAGGTCTAAACCAGGTCTAAACCAGGTCTAAAACAGGTCTAAACCAGGACTATTCCAGGTCTAATCTAGGACTAAACCAGATCTATAACAGGACTATTCCTAGGTCTAATCTGGGACTGAACCAGGTCTAAACCAGGACTATTCTGGGTCTAATCTAGGGCTAGACCCAGGTCTAATCCAGGACTAAACCAGGACTAAACCAGGTCTAAGCCAGGACTAAACCAGGTCTAAACCAGGACTATTCCAGGTCTAATCCAGGACTAAACCAGGACTAAACCAGGTCTAAGCCAGGACTAAACCAGGTCTAAACCAGGACTATTCCAGGTCTAATCCAGGACTAAACCAAGTCTAAACCAGGACTATTCCAGGTCTTATCCAGGACTAAACCAGGTCTACACATGGATTAAATCATTTCCACTGTAGTTGTGTTGTGTTGTGCAGAGGACAGAAAGAGTCGACATCAGACAAACCAACAAACTGAAGGAGCTTGATAATCTTTCATGGACTGTACATAAAAATGGACGTAGTGAACATCGACTCTGGCTCCAGTTCACTTTACATTGAAAAACTGTTTCCTCTCTCTGTAACTGCAGCTGTCAGACTCGTCATGTTGCTCTTAAATGTTCATATTGACCTGCTCTACTGGTATTTTTGTCGCTATTTTTTACACTTTAATAACTTATCACATTATTGGCTGGTTATTATATCTCTGGGCTGAAGGAAAATGTTCACTGATAAAGTAAAAACTGGAGCCAAAAATGAAAAATCAGCCTGTTATTACATTATGGAATCATTGATCGTTATTACAATATGAGTCGCTACAAGACACAGCAAAGTTTTAAGTTTTTATTACGTCAGATGAGCAGTGAGCTGAGATTTTGTACATTCAAATTTAAAAAGAAACGATAAACTCACAATATTTCAACTACTTACACAACCTGGATTCTGTTCATTTTCAGCGTGTTACAAATCACAAGTTTGTTTTTTTAAGTTTTTTTTAAGTTTAATCTACGATAGGAAACAAGGCCTGAAGAATCCATGAAATAAGATGAAATAAAAGGTGCAGTATGTAACTTTTCTGAAGGAGAGTCTATCACCTGCTGTTTCCATGGAGATGTTATTGATTTGCCTGATGAGTTTCACAGTTTGGCTTTTTTTTTCATTTGTTTGCGCATTTAAACTCTCTTTTTCATGGGCGTCCTGTTCAAAATACAAAAATACCACATAAAACATTAAAAACAGGAGCAGGTTTGTGCCTAAAAGTTGCGATTGTGTCACCAGCGTCTCCACTTTTGGCGTATGTTCCATTTTTGTGAAGTAAAACAGCCAAAAGCCTTGTTTTCGTCTCAGCGTTAATGTGCTGGATTTTAATTTCTTGATATAAATGCTGAAAAAAAAGAAACGATCGTGCTTACGTCGCCCTCGAAGACGAACAATCAGAGCGCAGGTGCAGGAAAGGAAAAACAAGGATGGATAAAGGTGTAAAATAGAGGAAGCTGTGTGAAAGAAGACAAACTACGATGATTTTCATGGTTAAAAAAGAAATAAAAGTGTAGACGAGCTGTAATGGTCTAAAATGTGCTCAGTCCTTAAAGGTTTAATGGTCCTATTGTTCTCTTTGTTTCCTTTGTTTGCTTTGGGTCTGATGATGGAGTTGTACGTCGCGCACAGGTGATTCGTACTGAGGGATTACACAGATAAAATATGTTCCTTTTGTCTGTTTCCATGGAGACAAGCAGGTGACGTCATCAAGTATTAAAAACAGCAATAAAAACTGTTGTAGATGAATAAAAGCGACACACGTGCAGTAGATTCTGTGGCAAACCTGGACCCAAACTGGCACCTTTAATGAGTAAAATCTTTGTAAAAGCATGAAAACGTTTTCTCTTCTTCGTCGCTCTGGTTAAGATCATGAAATAGCGCCACCTTCTGTCCAACCTGAGTCCACCTGGTTCACATATGTATCATAGAGGAGCTAATAACTGGGACAGACGTGCTACAGGGTGGCCCAAAACTCACTGACAGCTGAAAAAAACTCATAACTCTTTTGTTTCTAAATATTTTTCTTTTATTTTCTCAGAGCATTTAGAACGACTTTTCCTACATTAATCTGAGCAAATCCAGCACCGAGGAACGAACCCTCATTGTACAGTGGTACTTTGAGTCACATGGGTCAAATTCACAAACCCAGCGGTGTTACCGTCCACATTTTAATACCAGAGATGCCCCAAGAGTAAATGCCATTAAAGGAATAATAAGTGTTTTTCACAGACAGGGGGCAGTATGTGATCTCCACAGACCTGACTCGTCCTGATTTCTTCCTGTGGGTCTATCTTAAAGAAAAGGTGTTTGTGAATAAACCTCAGACAATAAACCACTTCAAACGTAACATCAGGATCAAATAAGAGACATAAGACATTTTTACTTCCTCTATTTTAAGTCGTGATAAGTTCAAGTGTAAGTGAACAATTATAACCGTTTATATTTCCAAAAATCTGGGAAGGTTCAGTTTATCTACTGCTAAGATTTGGTGAGTTTAACTTAAGAATTAAAGGAGCTACTGAAGATTTAAAAGTGTCACTGACTTTTGGGCCGCCCTGTATAAGTCGCATCTGAGTATAAGTCACACCCCGGGACAAACTATGAAAAAGTGACACTTATATTCTGGAAAATATGCTACTAGAGAAAAATGTAACTGCAAACACGGCTCACACATGTATGACAGAAGAGTAGAACGGCTCACACTGTCTGAAGGACGAACATAAGTGTCAGATCAACTTTCCACATTCCCACACCAGAGTAACATACTCGACATGCTGCAGGGGGCGCCGTGTGGACACATGGGGCTGTAAATCACTGCGAAGTTACGGCAAAAATATATCTCCACATCAGGATTGTGTTGCTCCATCTTAAACACTTTTCAGTTAGCTCACGTTCGCAAACTGAAAACACGCTGATCCACCTCGTGATGTCATCATGTGGTGATACAGGAAGTGCTCCACTCCACACAGCTTCATTTCTAGAATAATTTGGATCATTTCAGTCCTGGAATTGTCACTTATCTCTCCTGAACGAAAGGTAAAATGAGATGTTAGCTTGAAAACTACCACTGCATGACATCACAAGGTGGAACAGAGCGTTTTGAGCTTTGGAGATGTGACTCAAACATGTGTGAATGAAACGAAACACAACTCCAGGTCTGTTTTTGAGGAGGTGACGACATTAAAACATGACTTAAAGCTGTTTAAATTTGATATTTTGAAGACTTTTACCCAGGCACAATTAAAAAGATGCAACATTTAGGTTTGAATTGTCAGTTTTTATGCAGTTTTTTCCTCACTTAAAAGACAGTACAGTATATTTTAAGTAGTGGAAAGTACTCAAAATGGCGCCTATAAACAAAAATCTGCTTTATTTTTTATTTTTTCAAAAGTTTTTCGTCTTTACTTACAAATATAATTGACACTCCGTCGTGGGACCGATCCATACTCCTCTGTAGACACACTGTGAGTAGATTCTTAATATAGTCTTTTATTAATGGCCTCTCCTAAGCTTCTATAATAAGTCGCCGCAGGGCCGTGGAGCACAGTGAATGATGATTTAATAAACATGGCTGATATTATAACATACACCCTTTTATCTCCACAACGCCGGATTCAAGTGAGTAACGCCTGGAGACCATCGAGACGCCTTATGTCATTCATTTTGATACATGGACCATACATAAAGTGATTGAGTGGATTCTGTAATGTAATAAACCATCAGACTGTGCAATATAAGGTCTATTGTATAAAAGGAAATGAGACGTCCAATCAGATCGTCTCGTTATGATGTATTGTTTTGTAATAGACAGTAGCCGTTTAGAGCTTATCCGAGTCCAAAAATGGATCAGAAATGGAAGAATATTGATTTAAACCAGAATAAAGTGACTTATCTGGTGTCTCTGTGGATATCGTTTTGTTTTCTCTGGAGTTTTCCACAGTTTGGCATAAAATATGTTGGAAAAAACTGTGTTCTTAATGTGAACGGGCTCGCCTCTCCGCAGATCTGGCCTCTAGCTTGGATTGGTGGTGTCGGCTGCTTGTCTCCATGGAGATAGTGAAGTTTAATGTGATATTGTGGAACATTCCAGGCGATTACGTCTTCATGAGCTGAGAAAAGCACAGAGAAAAGTGACATATTGCTCCGTTAAATATGATAATTATTGTGTTGGTTGAGCAAAATCATCAGGAATATTATCAGGTCTAATTATTTATTTTATTAACTGAATCATAGCGATTGTAAAAAAAATAAAAAATTAAAAAATAAATAAAATAAAAAATTCAAAAAAGTTAATTAATGAAAATCAAATCAATGAGGCATAATGTAATAAACCAAACAATTAGAAATAACCGAGTTGGCAGTAATTAAAGTGACTTTTTAAATTAATATTGGATTCAAAATGGATTTCTGAGTGATAATAAAGGTAAATAAAAATAATTAAAAAATTAATAAATAATAAAAATAATAATACAATTTTAAAATGTTTGTTTTGAATGATCTAAAAATCCTCAAAATGGCGTCTATATCTGCAGGAAGCTGAAGAAAATCACATTTTTGTTACTTACATTACACTAAATTTTAAGCAAAAACTGACACGTCATTTAAGCCTGACAATTCACCAAATAATCTACTTTGAAAACTAAAACCTGCTAAGTTTGCTCACATTCTGGACTGTTTAAAGATCATTTTATGTAACAGCTTTAATGATGCAGATATGAGGCTGTTTCCTCTGGTGAAATGCCACTGGCTCAAAAGGACAGTGACTCAGACTCTGCTGTTCTGCTGTAAATGTGTTTTTTAATCTCAACAATAATAAGCAAATGCCAGACAAGCAGACGGCCGTTATCTTCTGCGTCGAAGGAAAGGATCATTATATTATAATATATATTATAATAGTATTATATCTTTGTCTTGTGCTCATTGTTTTTGTGAAGCAGTTTGAGAAATACTCATCAGAACTAAACATTATTTGTTAGATTTATCTTGAGCAAAGAATATTTCTTGGTTTACTCAAGTAGATGTTTTAAAGTCACTCCCCTACAATCCTAGACTGTATATAAATGAACGTAGCCAACCTGCTAGCTGCCGCTCCAATTCACTTTCTATTGAAAAACTGTGTCCTCTCTCTCTGTATCTGCTGCTGTCAGACTCGTCATTTTGGTCTCGTATTAACCCTCTACATGATCCCGGGGTTTATTTGTTTTATTTTATTTTTTTTTTTATGTTATTTTGAGTTTATTATATTTTTTTAATTTCTTTTTTTGTGAGTTATTTGGGGTTTTTAAAGTTATTATTAATTATTATTATTATTTTTTTTTTTTATTTTGAGTTATTTATTTATTTATTTATTTTTTGAGTTACTTTGAGTTTTGTTTTTTTGGGGTTTTTTTGGTTTTTTTTTTTTTTTTTGTTTTTGTTTATTTTTTGTCTTTTGGGGTTCATTTGTTTTATTTTTTTATGTTATTTGGAATTTATTTATTTTTATTTTTTTTAGTTGTTTTGAGGGTTTTTTTAAAAGTAATTATTTAGTTTTTTTTTTTTTTTAAGTTTTTGAGTTTATTTTTTTGTCTTTTGAAACCCCCCCCCCTGTCCCCTCTCTCTGTCCCTGCTGCTGTCAGACTCATTCTGCTCTTAAATGTTCGTATTAACCCTCTACATGATCCTGGAGTTTTTATTTCACTTTTGTGTCTGTAAACTGAGACATAAACATTAATAACAGACAAATCAGGCGTCTTCTTTCCCCGAGGTTGCTCTTCCCAACGTTAGCAACAGGTTTGATTGACAGTTTCATTTTCGGTTTGGCGCTCTGAGCAAACTCTTATTTATTTATTTTCATTTTAAAAAGTCCAAACCAAATTGTTGTTTTGCATTTTCCTCACAGGTACATGTCTCTCGCTAGACTCTGAATGCACACAGTTAGCATACAGACTGACGAGCAGATGCTTTTGGCTATATTTAGATGCACATTTTAAAACGCTGGTGTTCAGGTATGGGAGCTTATAGCGGCACTAACCCATTGAACTCTGCTTCACTCCTGCAGTAATAGTTTGAAAATGGAAATGTGTCGGTGCAGCTGCCGAGATAGACGCCATCTGGACAAATGAGGACATGCGGTGGGTATGTGTGGTCAGGGGGGCCGTCTTCGGGCTGAATGGCGCTGGAACAAGCCGGTTCTTTACCATTAGAGCGGCCAAACAAACCACAGGGGAGGCTGCGGTTCCTGTGAGGAGAAGAAGGGCTGATATGTGCGACTGGACTCAGATGGGAACAAGGAACAAGGAAGTGTAACAAGCCCTGGAACATGTGTTAACTGAGGAGACGACGCCATACTGGTCCTTTTAGATCACTTTTCAGGAGGGTGAATGTATTATTCTATATGTTTTGCAGCTGTAAAACCCCTCACCACACACTTTATACACTTTTCTCACACAGGCATTAACATTTTCTCACATTTCTCTCTTGTTTAAACACAAAGTTCAAACCTTCGTCGGTGCCTTTGTCGGTGCAGAACGTTTCATCGACATTGTGGGTTTTGTCGAGGAGAAAACTTGCAAACATACAGCACTTCAGAGTCACACTGATCCAACATTTATGTAAATTTGTCTGACACATTCTTCCTGAGGGCCAATAAAAACTGGTCTGAAGGCCACATTTAGCTCCTGGGCCGTAGTTTGGACACCCCTGATGTAGAGCCTCATTCACAGAGCGATTTAGGTCACGTGACTCTGGCGTCTCGGTGAAGAAAAGTGCTAAAAGTTGATTTCTTGATGAGTTTTTGTCAAGCTGGATCTGACGTAAACTGATTGGATTATCATTTTTTGTATCTGAGTTGTGGAAATTATCTCTCTTAACAGTTTATTGAAGTTTTTTATTCATAATCAGGACCAACAGTGCGATAAACCAGTGTTTCTATCTGCTTCACTCAGATCGTCTCGTGTCCAGTTTAACACTTATTCCAGCGCTGTTGTTTTTCCGACTCCCGCAGTGCATTGTGGGCTATATTGACCAGTCTACGGACCACTGATGCTCACTACTTTCAAGGTGCTTTACGAGAAATTTTGAGTGCATCACATTTTACTAAAGACTATTCAAAGCCTGCAGTGTGTGGTGTGTTCGTGACCACTGGGAAATATGAGCTCTCTGCAGCATCACACTCTTCTACAATGTGTTTTTTGTGCTAAAACATGCCTTACCTATATATTAAATGCATAAAACAATAACCTAACCGACTATAACATTAATCTTTGAGGATTTGCATCGCATAGATCGACTTTACCTAAGCCTGGCGTGTGTGGTGTGTTCGGTGACCACTGGGAAATGGGAGCTATGCGCAGTATCACACTTCTCTACAATGTGCTTAAGGTCACCACTGGGTAGAGAAGAAGTATTTCCCCTGGAGAGTGAAGATTTATGTCGCCGGCCTCAGACTCCCTGGACTCTCTGGAACAAGTTTATTTTTAGTGGCTATGTTGGTTAGTTCAAGGTCAGTTGGTCCATCTCGCAGGTCCGGACAGAAATACCTCTTCGCAGTAGCGCTGGGATTGGCGGAAAGCATTGTTCAAAGATTATCGCAGTGGGGATGACGGGACGGCGTGGTGTAGAGGGATCCCTGGGGTTTACAATGGAGATAAGGGCAGACATAATGGATTTTCACTGCCTCACAGATATGGTTTCTATCTGTTCGTATGTATTTGGCATTTGAATGTCAGACTGTTTTAATTGCTTTTGTGTTCAAACCCAAATTTCTGTGGAATTAAAAGTGCACTGCAGTAGAAACCAGAAGTTTACATATACGATAAAAAGACACATGCTTTTTTCTTTTGCACCGTCTGACATGAAATCAGACTAAACTTTTACTGTTTTAAGTCACTTAGGATTGCCAAAATCAAAATTATTTATATTTGCTAAATGCCAGAATAATGAGAGAAAACATTTTTTTTTTTTTACACAATTTCTCATGACTTTCTTCAAAGTTAGACGTTTACATGCATTTCATTAGTATTTGGTACCAGTGTCTTTAGGACTTGGGTGAAACATTTTGGATAGTTCCACAAGCTTCTCACAATAGTTGCAGGAATTTTGTCCCATTTGTCGAGACAGAACTGGAGTAACTGAGCCAAATTGTCGGCCGTCTTGCTTGCACAGGCCTTTTCAGGTCTGTTCATACATTTTCAACAGGCTTGAAATCAGGGATTTGTAATGGTCACTCCAAAACTTTGACTTAAGGATAACAAAGAGTCTTAAGGATAGCAAAGTCACTTTGTTATCCTTAAGGCTCTTTGTTATCCTTAAGTCTCTTTGTTATCCTTAAGCCTCTTTGTTATACTAAAGCCTCTTTGCTATCCTTAAGCCTCTTTACTATCCTTAAGCCTCTTTGTAATCATTAAGCCTCTTTGTTATCCTTAAGCCTCTTCGTTATCCTTAAGCCTCTTAGTTATCTTTAAGCCTCTTAGTTATCCTTAAGCCTCTTAGTTATTCTTAAGCCTCTTTGTTATACTTCAGCCTCTTTCCTATCCTTCAGCCTCTTTGTTATACTTAAGCCTCCTTGTTATCCTTAAGCCTCTTTGTCACCAGTTTGGCCATATTCTTCTGGTCATTGTCCATTTGAAAGACCCATTTGTGCCCAAAGCTTTAACTTCCTGGCTGGTGTCTTGAGATGTTTCTTCAGTTTTTCCACAGAATGTTCTTTCCTCATGATGCATCTGTTTTGTGAAGTGGACCAGTCCCTCCTGCAACAAAACGACCCCACGACATGATGCTGCCTCCCCCGTGTTTCACAGTTGGGATGATGTTCTCAGGTTTGCAAGCTTCACCCTTTTTCTTCCAAATGTAACGATGCTCATTATGGTCAAACAGTTACATTTTTGTTTCGTCAGAGCACAGGACATGTCTCCAAAACTGCAATTTACATTTGCGAATGTCTCTTTTTATATCGTTGTGTAAACATCTGCTTTCAATGCTAATAATGTTTCACAATGTAGCATTAAACACATGGAAACAGAGGTGAAGGTTAAATAAAATCTGGTCAAACCAAGTTACAGGTAAATTCTGTGGAGAGTTGACCCCACTCACAATAAGAAATCGAGTTTTCCAGAGTATTTTTTAGCAATAAAACATTTGCATCGAATCAATATAAAAAGTTTAATGCCAGCGCGATTACATCTCCATGGAAACAAGACGGTGACACAAAACAATCAATTTGAACTTTTGCTTATAATAAAAGTCTTGATTTCTAAAGCTCTTTAACATCTCTCTGAAATTATCATCCAACATCACAAATGAATTTATCTTTAGTGATGAAGAACAAGAACCCAGCGAGCACAGACCTCTGCCAAGGCGTTAACCTCGTTCTGTTTTGGTAACAAATATACCGTTAAACTTGGGACTTAAGGATCCAAATTGCTCATTAAAATCATGGGTAAAAAGTGCATCCTTTCAGTAATAATTGTGTTCATAAATAAAACATCAAACTAACGACTGAAACAATGACGTTTCTCAGTGCTGACCCCTGGTGGACGGAGTCAGCGTAATCGGGCACTACAAATCTATAACAGACTAGCATCGCAAATTTAAAAAGAGTTGCCTGCACTTGTTAGTTTTGTTAGCGTCACTACGTCCTGCCCAAGGTTTTTGCAGAGTCACAATAAAATGAATAAATATCTAAAGATCAGACACTGGACAGAACTTGAAGCTGCACATGTGAAAGACGAAACAAATGAGCTGAAAACGTTTGTGTTGAGAAAAGCCGGTGTTTGTGTCTCTGTGCTGACGCTAATGCTAATTTTGAGACATAAAAATAGTAAAATAACACCACAAACTGAAATAATCTGCAAAAAAAAACAAACAGCCTTTACATTCATCAGTTTTAATAGATTTATTTTATATTTGATGCTTTAATTAAAGTTAGCATTAGCTTTGAGACACTTGAGCTAACGAGCGAGCTTCTGTGCACAAAGATGGCTCTATCTTACAGTGAAACAAATGGTTCTAGATCAGGGGTCTCAAACTCGCGGCCCGGGGGCCAATTGCAGCCCGCGAGATGATATTTTGTGGCCTGCGGGACAGTATGAAAGTTTAATGTTGCGTGTAAAAGGTTCCGCCAAATCAGTAAATCCCCAAAAAACACCTGTCACTCACGCTGTTTACTCCCGTCACAAAAGATTCAACAAATAACGATGTATATCCAGAAAATCCACAAGAATTGACATATTTCCTCGTGTATGTTGAAAACAGCGATGACTTTTGAGAAGATTTTAACAACGCTTTTTTTGTGGAACAGCTGATGCGGCCCCAAGATAATTTGAGTTTGAGACCCCTGTTCTAGATCCTTGTAAAAATGTGCAATTTCTTTATTTTTAATGCTTTGCTAATTGTAAAAAGACAAACAAACCAAACATCCATCCAGCGACGGCGATACAAAGTCCATTATGAACCATTCGATCCAAAACTTCTTAACTGCAGAACACAGCTTCCATGGCAGTAACTTTACCGTGTCATAAACATTATCTGGCAACATTCCTCAGATCAATAAAACCAGCATAAACATATAAACTCTCCCATTAACTTCAGTGGAAGCGATTTGTCTTATAAAACACGATAATAGCTTCAAATTTGCTGCTGAAACGGCCGAGCTAAATCAAAAGTCCTTCCCTCTTTTAATTCAAAGTGGATTGATAAAATAGCTCTTGTGCTTCTTAGGAACATTGGGCTTCCATTTCTCCTGGTCATTACTGTGGTCAGCTTGCATTAAATTGCATTAGAGAGCCACTAACAGCCCTCTCTCCTCTTGGCTCGCACACACCGGCCGCCTACGCACACACAACTATTGATCCCACAAACTGGAGTGGATTATGAAAAATGGCTACCAACCTTAATGACACTTCACCTGAGATAGACTACCTCCGTGTGCATTGCTAGCCAGGCCTGAAAATGCGAGCGCAGGGAAATCAGTAGTAAAATGTTGTCCCCAGTTCGTCCCTGTATCTTCTTGCATTGATTAAGTGTTGGGACATAGACGTTAAGGGGTAATTTATGCTCCCAGTGATGAATGGATGCATAGAAAGGGGTCATTTGCTGGTTTTAGTGTCCCATATCATGACACGGGGCGGTCGTTATATAAGCCTGACAAGAGAAGGTCTGCGTTTGTGCGGTATAATCACTACTTTGTTCTTTTAGTACATGGATTTTATGGCATTGCGAAGGCCGGTTCATAACACTAAAAAGAGTAACAATGCATCTGAACGGCAGAAGCACAATGTGAGAGATCGGAGGGATAGTCAGCGTTATTTATATCGCTCGTTCCATAAACACGGCCGTTTCCAGACTGTTATAGAGTTGTTCGATCAAAGGAATAAAACAAATATTGCTCTATTTCGCCAGTGATCCTCAAAAAGATGAAATTTTAGTCAAACTTCATGTGGCCAACGCACTAAAGAAAAGTCAAATCGAAGTATATCTCTCCAAAATCTGCAACGAAACTATCAATTCTCCAAGATTTAGTAAGAGAAATGAAACAAAACACAAGTCCAGGTCTGTTTTTGAGGAGGAAACAGAAAAAGAGTCACTTTTGTGTAATTTAGGACTGTTAAGTTTTATATTGCAAGAAATATGTTATATACAGTATGTTTAAGTAGTATTTATTCAGTCATTACATTAAAAATCAAACATTATTCAACTTGTATAAGGTTGATCGAAAGAGTTTAAAATAAATAGATAAAATTACGCACAAGAATTCCAAGAAAAGCAGCATCATTTCTACAACATTTGACTCGATATGTACAAAAAATAAAACTACAAACCAAAACAGTTCAAATGAATCATTCCAGAGTCCTGTAGTTTTCAAAAAGTCATATTTTATACAGCTTTTCAAATGCTTCGATTGCATATTGTGTAATTTATTAATATGCCGATCAACAATTTATAGAAAATTCACCAATAAAACAAATGAAAATCTAAACAAGCCGTGGTTTGGGCACTTTATCGTCATCGTTACGAGTTAAGGTTAAACGCCTTGGTCGAGGTCAGTGTCATTATTGTTTAAAAAAGGGAAATATGAAGCAAAATGAACTTTATGATCTCGTAACCTTGTTGTAAGAGCGATACCTCGTCATGAGCTACTCCGAGTTGTAGTTTGTATTTTTTGAGTAATCGTGTACTGTACTGCTTTAAAGACTCGAGTACTCCTTAGAAAATTCTTGTTTCCACCTATCCCCTATGTCCGCCCACTCACGATTATTCAAAATAAATCAGATTCTGCGTCGTAAGGTTAAAAAATGTTACGAATCCTTTTGAGACACAAAAAAAAATCCACTTTTTGCTGTGTTGAAATATGTTTTATCTGTAACTTCGCCTTAAAATCAATTGACAAACAGCTAAACTGAATTATTATTAGTATTTGCACTACTACTGACTGACTGTTAAAAATACAGTTGCACATGTGACTTTATCAACTTTATCAACCATTTTTGCACAGTTTTCACCGACAGTTGCACAAAAAACTAACGTTGCACATTATCTGCAAACATGTACATCGCATAAAACCTATATTTTGTACAAATTATGTTTCTATTTGAGTATATCTTTATCTTTTTATATACTCTTGGCATCCAAAGTAAGAATATCATTGCACAGGGAAGCGTTTCTTTACTGTGCATTTGACAATAAAGCTTAGAATCCTGAAATATTGATTGTTTTTGGTTACACGATGTCATGATCTGGGCGTTTTCTTGTAATGTCAGCCGTGCTCCAGCTGCCACACGGAGATAGAGATGTGTATGGATTTGTGCTATGGGCCACTTCACCTCCAGCTCTCTTTACTCACCTGCATCGATCTGGACAGCGCGGGCCAACTGGGAGGTTAAATGAACCAGTCTGACCTCAAACGCTTTGTATCGACACACCTCCCAACACCAAACAGTTTGTGCAGGACCACGGGGGCTTCAGTCGGACATGTGCCGCGATGACAGGAGCATATGACGATTTGATTTAGGGATATGATATATTTTGGGGTTTAGGAAGAGACCCAGGGCAGGCTGGAGGGACTTGAGGTCGCCTTAGGGTCCCACCAGAGGAGTTACAGGACGTGTCTGGGGTGAGGGAAGTCTGGGAGTCCCTGCTTAGACTGCTGCCCCCGCAATAATAAAATAACATGCAAAAGGCGTATAAGTATCAGCTTTATTTTTACATTATTCTACATGTTTCTTGTCTGTAAAACCCCTCACCACACACTTTATACACTTTTCTCACACATTAACATTTTCTCACATTTCTCTCTCGTTTAAACACAAAGTTCAAACCTTCGTCGGTGCCTTTGTCGGTGCAGAACGTTTCATCGACATTGTGGGTTTTGTCGAAAACTTGCAAACATACAGCACTTCAGAGTCACACTGATCCAACATTTATGTAAATTTGTCTGACACATTCTGTACTGTACAGGAGACACGGAGGAGACTGATGGACAATGGTCTACAGTCCCTCAGCCAATCAGGACGCAGAACACAATGGTCTACAGTCCCTCAGCCAATCAGGACGCAGAACACAATGGTCTACAGTCCCTCAGCCAATCAGGACGCAGAACAATGGTCTACAGTCCCTCAGCCAATCAGGACGCAGAACACAATGCAACAAATACAGCGGCTCACAAGAACAAAAGGAAAAAATATCATGCACGTGTTGCTCAAGTAAAAGTGTTACAGGAAAAAATCTACTTAAGCATTAAAGTATCTGTTTAAAAATGCACTTAAAGAGTAAAAAGTAAAAGTATTTGATCTAATAAAGCTTCAAATGTGGTGATTTTGATACAGATTTGTGCTGAATTTTGTTACTTAAGTAAAGTACAAATCCCTAAAATTTGTACTTAAGCTCGATACTTTACGACTTTATTACTGTCACGTTCCACCACTGTTTTATATTAAATGGTCAAATGGTAAAAGATCACATTTTTACACAGAGCTTTTCCACTTTCAACGCTTTAAATCAAGGAAACACTCACATATTCAAACATATTCAAACACAGAGGACGCAGACACTGTGGATCCGAGCTCTGAACCAAAGACGTTCATGTCAAGAGCGGGATTTGAACTGCCAACCTTCTATAACGAAGAATAAATGAACACCTCAGACGTCGCAGATTTGAACATGTTTCCCTCGTTTCTGGGACATGGAAACGTCGTGTTTATGAACTTTGGAATATAAATCATAGTTTCCTTTAATTATTTCTGCAGTGGGTAAGTTTTGGAGCTAATTAGCAGCGATACAACGCTCTAAGTTTGTGTAAAGACGCTGTAAATGTTCGGGAAATAAAACATCTCCAGAGTTTGTGCATGAAGTGAAACTCTGTCCATTGGCGTGGAGGTTAGTGGCAGATACTGACTCATTCGCTCAAATGAAAAGGGCGGGACTGCGGTCTCTTTTTCTCTGGCCATAAGCTCTTGTTACGCAGAGTGCCACAGTCTGACAGCTCCGGGGTCCGTCCAGGTCAACGCTGAAAAGCACCAATCAATTTAACCACTGCACCGGACTTTTTACAGGTTTCACTTCAAGGTTGGCAAGATATTATAGAGAAAACAACAAAAAAAAAAGTTTGAATGAGTATTTCAAACATGTTAATGCAGCAACTCACCTAAATCCAATCAGAAATGTGTCAAAGTACAAAGCAGCGGTCCAGGAAATGACTCATGCGAGAGAAACGTCTGATTTATAATTTGAACTGAGCTGAATTTGAAGGACCAAACACAAAACCTGGTATTTTCAAATTGTGAAAGAACATTATGAACATTAAGACGGAGCAGCAAGAGACACAAATGTGCAAATCATTTCATATCGTCTGTAGAGTCGCTCCAACCAACCAAAACTTTTACTCAAGTAACAGTAAAAGTTAGAAGTTAGAAAAGTTCTCTTTAAGGTACAGTTTATGTAAAGTTACTGTATTTTCTAGAGTATCAGTCGTACCAGCCAAAAAATGGAAAATAATGAAGAAAAAAAACATATACAGGGCGGCCCAAAAGTCACTGACAGCTCAAAAAACACTCATAACTCTTTTGTTTCTAAATATTTTTTTTTTATTTTTCCAGAGCATTTAGAACGACTCTTCCCACATTAATCTGAGCAAATCCAGCACCGAGGAACGAACCCTCATTGTACAGTGGTACTTTGAGTCACATGGGTCAAATTCACAAACCCAGCAGTGTTACCGTCCACATTTTAATACCAGAGATGCCCCAAGAGTAAATGCCATTAAAGGAATAATAAGTGTTTTTCACAGACAGGGGGCAGTATGTGATCTCCACAGACCTGACTCGTCCTGATTTCTTCCTGTGGGTCTATCTTAAAGAAAAGGTGTGTTTGTGACTAAACCTCAGACAATAAACCACTTCAAACGTGACATCAGGATCAAATAAGAGACATAAGACATTTTTACTTCCTCTAGTTTA